>NKZK01000552.1:0-63420 GCA_002370145.1 [Candida] ipomoeae | reverse complement strand
ATATATATGCTTGAGTATCATTTTTGTCTAAAAATAAAGGTATAATATAAAAGGTCATATGTAGATAATATATTTACCTAATAAAAGATCGGTATTTATTTATTTATTCATCTATTTTTTACTTAATTATATCATTTAAGTTCATCAGTCTGTATCTTAAAGGTAGACAGATCGATTGATAATCGGTAAATATGAGCTAGATTCTCATTAGACTCCATTATTTATGTAGACTGAAAAATGTTATATACTCCGTGCCATTTATAATGTGGTGAAATGTAATCTGATGATAAGGTTTATTTACAGATAAATTACCAAATGGTGAAATAAATTATACTGTTAGTGAATCTGAGATTAATAATTTGTTATTTAATAGTGACTTTTAAATCAGTTTGTCCTAATGTAATACTAGATGTATAAATAACAGTTATAACACATCAAACATAAACTAAAGGAGTGTATAGTATCTGTAGTATCTGTAGTAGTACATCATAGTATAGCATAGTATAATATAGTAGTAGAGTAGTAGTGTAGTAGTAGTTGTATTAAAATGTTACTAGTGAATAATGTAAGAGTAGTTACTAATTAGTGAAAGATTATTTAGTGAGTGGAAAAGTAGTTAGTGAGTGGTAGAGTAGTTGGTGAATAGTGAATAGATGGTGAATAGTAGTAGATTAGTAGTATATGTAGCAGTAGTAGATTAGTAGTAGAGTAGTAGTAGTAGTAGTTTAGTAGTATAGTATAGTACTCTGGTATAGTAGTAGTAGTAGTAGTAGTAGTAGTAGTAGTAGTAGTAGTAGTAGTAGTAGTAGTAATATATGTAGTAGTAGTGGTATTAGAATGTTATTAGTGAATAGCGGAAGACTATTTAGTGAGTGAAAGACTATTTAGTGAATGGGACAGTAGTTGGTGAATAGTAGAGTAGTAAATTTGTCGAGTAG
The DNA here is from genome assembly GCA_002370145.1 of [Candida] ipomoeae. NCBI lineage: Eukaryota > Fungi > Ascomycota > Pichiomycetes > Serinales > Metschnikowiaceae > Metschnikowia > [Candida] ipomoeae. The sequence continues at coordinate 62,482 of NKZK01000552.1, read as the reverse complement.
TATACGTAGTAGTATCTGTAGTAGTAGTAGTAATGTAGTAGTAGTAATGTAGTAGTAGTAGAGTAACAGTAGTGTGTAGTAGCAATAGTATAACATAGTATAACATAGTATAACATAGTATAACATAGTATAACATAGTATAGCATATTATATGTAGTGGTAGACTAGTAGACTAGTGTATTAAAGCGGTCGTAGTAGTATTAAAATGTTAATAGTAAATAATGGAAGAGAAGAGAAGTTGGTAAATAGTGAATAGTGTAGTACCGGGACTGTAGATTAGACAACACATGTTCCGCAACGATAGTCGGGGCACCAGGTGGACCATAGACTAACCATGGTGTAATGTCCAGTGGACAGTTACTGAAGGACGCTGTCCTCATTGTCTCGTCAAGATATGTAAAGACTTCAGGAGAAGTGTTTACTTCAAGAGAAGAAGAAGGCGTGAGGTTTTCAGTGTCCATTGGAGTATTGGTGGGTCTGGCTTTAGGAGGCATCTTGGTATGCCTCAGACAGATGATGTTGATTGAGTTATTTAAAAAAAAAGTGGACATGGTCCAGACTCCCTTTTATTTGTGGGAGTCTTCCTTCACATTCCCAGTCCAGACATTCCCGGTCCAGACATTCCCGGTCCAGACACTCTTTTATATGTGGGAGGTCTACCTTCACATTCCCGGCGGTTGTAGTAACCACAGATGCATATGAAGAACAGGTGCTTGTTACCGCGCTATCCCTGCAAGCCATGGGGATACAGAGCGCACTCACCTTGTTACCGGTTTTTCAACAGGGACCGGACCTACATATAACTCTCTTCGCTAATACATACGCACCAAAAGGACAATCAGGCGCGGACGCGCACTCGAGACCAGAACTCAAGACCAGGCGCAGCATCAGCAATAATGGGAATTTCCTCGGGGGGTGTGCGCGGCCTGCATATAACTCAAAACATATACATTCATTTATACATTCATTCATTCATTTATACATTACACCCACGGCTTTTCCTGCACATACGCATTCCATAAATGCGCCTCCAGCTCCAACCATCAACCTCTGCTATACCCTTTTGAAACTGCACAAGGCTTTGATTCTGGCTTGCTAAGGCTGACTATACGACGGGACACGTGCACACCCGTACCTCCGCCTATTATACAAATATCCCCCTTTTTCCTGCATTTCTCCCCGTATTTCTTGCTTCCCCTAAAGGTTGCCAAGCCATACACCTCTCTAGGCCATGCCCAAGCGCACTTCCCACGTGTATTCTGGCGAAAGTGGCCGGGAATCCGATGAAACTAGGCGGCTGGCGGGCTTCTCCGGCGAAATCCCCCCACTGGCGTCTTTTTCCGCCGAAAATTACGACCATTCCGCCTCCGCTGACGATATTATACCCCGATCCGCCATCCACTCGGGCTCCAACCGCCGCCAGTCCACCACCACCGACCCTAACCGCCGGCAACCGTCTTCGGGGGATCCGAACCGTCGCCACGTCGACTCTAACGGCCGCCATTTTCTTTTCTCCGACTCCGTAAGGCCCCACAGTCTTATCTCCGGCACCAACCGGCGCCAATCTCTTTTCTCCGGCTTCGACCGAAGACTCTCTGATACAACGCCCAATCGGGCAACTTTTCGGCCCGAAACCCGACAATCTCTCCAGGATTTCGAGTACCCGGGCCTTGAACCCGTACATTCGGGCTCCGCACGACCCCGATCGTCTAAGAGGTTTCTGCGTGAATCCCACGAATCGGTCGTCGATAACCTTGATATTTTGGGCGATGCACTCCAGGAAGACCCGCAGAATTTCCGTGACCAATTGGATGAGGTATTGGGGCTTTCAGCCAAAGGGCCTATCTGGATGGTGGATGAGACGAGCGCGGGCTCGCAACCGCACTCCAAAGAGCATGTGGCTTCGCCCATTTCCGAGGGCAGCCCTTCGAATACGCAAGACGGCGGTGATAGAAATGAAGGTATCTTTCATTTCCACGATGGCTCGTTCAACACGTCCAAAAGACCCCGCAATTCCGAGTCTGTGGACCCGGGTCTCACCTATAACATCCCCATGATCACGTTGAACAACCCGGACCTGCAGCTGCCGACCGGGGCGGAGCTCTACGACTCCAACCTCGAGGCTGGGCTTTTTCGGCCGCCGCTGGGCATGCATAAGGCGCTGGTTTCGTCGCCAGCCAAGATCTTGGGGCTCTTAACCAGGATTTCTGACCGTGTGGCTGGTTCCAGCAATCCTCCTGCGCCTGTGATCGATACACACCCGGATTCGTTTACTGGATCTGGAATGGGGTCGGAATCTCAGACCGTCAAGTCTACTGGCTCCACCACTTCTTTGCATTCAGAATCCCATTTGGGCAACTCTTCCACGTCATTACCGTCGTTGAGCCTGCAGATAAGCAGTGGCCCCGTTCGGAATTCAAGTTCCGACAGCATCAACTCGGTGCCTTTGGATGATCCCGAGGGAAGTCCATTCAAGAGTCTCAAATATGGGTATACGGGCTACACGGAGCATGTTTCGCCCAAGTTTGGGCCTTCCAAGAGCAATTTGACCACGGTATCGTCCAAACCTGCATCCCACATCAGTCCCAACTTAAGTGCATCCATAGCCATGGAAAATCTCAACTCCGAGTGTCATCATCCTCAGCTTTTTGGCAAGTCATTGGGTATATTTTCGCCCGAGTCCCGTTTTAGACAATGGTGTCATCGCACAGCTCTGAACAGAAGCACCAATGCCATTGTTTTGATCATGATTGTGGCTCAAATGGCTGTTCTTGTGAGCAGACAATGGGGAGCTGGATCCATTCGGTTTGAAAACAAGCCCAACTATGCAGACTGGACCTTGTTGGGAATCAACATATTCTATACGATCGAAATTTTCGTTAAGGTGGTGGCATATGGGCTTTATAACGATACGGCATTGTTCGAGGCCATGGGAATGGAGTATCCCACCAGCAGTTTGTTCTATGCATGGAGTTCTCTTTGTGGGAAGATCAAAGCACATTTCCAGATCTTCACTCCTACCAGAAAGAAGAAAGTGTTTGCATCTCTGGACTCCAGGGGCAATTCTCCTTCCAGTCCGTTTTTGCTGGAGACTTCAGACAGTCTTGAAACGGCCAAAAGTGATTCTTCGGATGAACGTGGCTACCTCCGGCCCCGTCTGGGGTCTGGGAGCTCCATGTTGGAAATCAACCCTCGAAAGCGACTTTTTGAGCCCAATACGTTTATGAAAACGCATAAGTTGATCAAGACAGTGGAAGAAATGAACCTCAAACGAGCTTTTCTCCGCAGCAGTTGGCAACGACTCGATTTCGTTTCCGTGTTTTTTTTCTGGGTCTCGTTGCTTTTCCATATCAGTCGTTGGGACTACGATAACCACATTATGTTTTTCCGGGCCTTGGGGTGTATCCGGATCTGGCGTCTTTTGAACTTGACCACCGGTACCAATATCATCTTGAGGGCGTGCCAATCGGCCATTCCACAGTTGATTGATGTGGGCATTTTCGTGATGTGTTTCTGGGTGATCTTCTCCATTATTGGTGTGCAGTCCTTCAAGTCGTCTCTTTCCAGACACTGTGTGTGGACCAACCCCAATGACCCCAGTGAAACATACACCAATTCGGATCTGTTCTGTGGTGCATATCTCGGCACCGATGGCCGGCCTCATCCGTATTTGGACAGAGAGGGCCAGCATACAGGCTACGTCAAGGGTCTTTGGTGTCCAGTCAACTCTGTGTGCCAAAGTGGAGAGAATCCTTATGGAGGAACAGTGAATTTCGACAATATCCTACAGGCCATGCAAGCAGTCTTTGTGATGATCAGTGTCAACACTTTCTCGGACATCATGTATGATGTCATGGATACAGATAGTTTGGTGGCATCTCTCTTCTTCATAGTGGGTATCTACGTGCTCACGGTGTGGTTGATGAATATTTTCACGGCTATCATTGTTGCGTCGTTCAATTTCGTGCAGATGGAGGAACGGGAGGAACGCAAACGGAAGGCCGAGGCCATCCGCAACGATAACTCGTTCCTATCCCGGAAAGCCAAGCTCAAGTCGTGGTTCTTCAACGACGAGGTGCATGGCCAACGTATCCGCAAGTTGATACAGCGAAAACCCTGGTTGCGGATGTACTACCGGTTCGAGTTCATCTTCTTATTGGTGATCACGTTATCGCTCATCACTCAGAGTTTTCGGAACCACGATATGACTGAACGGAGGGCGATGCTTCTATACCGGATCGAGGCCCTTTACACGTCGCTTTTGTTGTTTGAGATCATTTTACGGTTTCTCCTTTACTTGCCGGATTGGAGGTCGTTTTTCCTTAGCCACCGGAACGTGGTGGACTTGACGTTGGCCGTGATCACTTCTGTGATCATAGTGGGGCCCGTAAAGGATAAAATGGGCCATGTTTACTACTGGATGAGTGTGTTCCAGTTGGCCCGGTTCTACCGGTTGGTTCTCTCGTTCCGGATCACCTCAGATCTCTGGATCAAGATCACCAAGAACTTCAAGGCCATCTACGACTTGACCTTGTTCTACTTTATTCTTCTTTTCCTTACGGGAATCCTTGCGTCTCGGTACTTCGAGGGCACCGTGCCCCCGGAAGACGTGGACGAGGTGCAGTTTGCTATGCACACATTGCCTAATAGCATAATGACGCTCTATGTGATTACATCCACGGAGAACTGGGCCGATATCATGTTTACACTCCAGAGCTATGCTAAGAGCGTGGCGCTGAGGTCTTTTGGAGCCATTATTCTCATCATCTGGTTCGTGGTCAGTAACCTGGTTATCATGAATATTTTTATTGCCGTCATTGCCAAGTCTTTGGAGGTATCCTTGGAGGGAAGACGGAAACACCAGTTGCGCCAGTTTATTGACGATATGACCAAACGGTTGCTGATGGTGAAGGACCCTCCGGGGTGGATGTTTCGGTTGAAAGCCAAATGGTTCAAATCACGTGAGGAGAAGAACATCGAAAAGGCAGTCACCAACTTGCTTTTGAGTGGCAGTGCAGTCAATGATTTCTTAAATGGAGAGGAAGAAAAGGATGAGTTTGTGGAGGCAGCCAGGAGCAATGACGCCGACGAGGCCCGCAAGCCGTTCCCAGAAAGATTAATTTTTCGGGTCAAAAAGTTTGCCATGCACTACTTCCGGAACCCTTTCTATGCCCGGCGCAAAATGAAGACGGATGTGGGCAATTTTGACCCCTCCAGGTTTGCTACTCAGGTGCTTGCAGAAAGACGCAGCTTGATCAAAAACCAGGACGATTACTTAAAGGCCAACCCCAGCTTCAATACTGTGTTTTACATGTTGGAGCCAGGCTACAAATTACGCCGGTTCTGCCAGAGAATCGTGCCCTCCAGTTATGGAGAAAGAATTGATGGTGTTGAGCCACACAAGACCATTGGCGATATATTCTCCATTGTGATGTTTGCATCTACCGTGGGCATTGTGATTGGCGCATGTTACCTTACTCCATTGTACAGGTTGGATGTGCAGAACAAACATGGCCGGTGGAACTGGCTGTTCTTCATCGATGTGTTGTTCCAGGCCATTTTCACGTTGGAGATGGTCATCAAGGTCATTGCAGATGGACTTTTCTTTACGCCCAATGCGTATGCTAGACTGCCATGGAACTGGCTAGACTTTGGAGCCTTGAGTTCGCTTTGGATCGAGTTCGTGGCCTACCTTATTAACGATGGAGACCTTTCCCGGATTGTGCGTGGTTTGAAAGCATTGAGGGCCTTGAGGATCTTGACCATCAGTGAAACAGCTAAGAATAACTTCCACTATACGATGTTATCAGGGTTCGGCAAGATTCTCAGTGCCACGGTGATTTCGCTTACGTTGCTTTTCCCGTTCTCGCTCTGGGCCTTGAACGTGTTCAATGGCCGCTTGGGCTACTGTCTCGACGGAGAATCGGATTACGCCTCTTGTCTCCACGAGTACCAGAACCTGCCCTACAACTGGAACGTGTTGAGTCCCAACGTGTACACCAACCCGATCTTGCACATGGACAGTTTTGGATCGTCGTTCTCCACGTTCTACCAGATTGTGTCGTTGGAGGGCTGGACGGATCTCCTCATCAATGTCATGCAGAGTACCGGAGTGGGCACCCCGCGCAAGATGTTCCTGTCTCCAATCAACGGCATCTTCATTATCTTGTTCAACTTCGTCAGTACCGTTTTCATCTTGACGTTGTTTGTTTCGGTGATCATCAATAACTATGCCAAGGTCACAGGCCGGGCGTATTTGACGGATATCCAGATCCAGTGGTACCACGTGAAGAAGTTCCTACAGGAGGTGCGGCCTTCCAAGAGAAAGGATAAGCAGGACTTGACGCGGTTGAAGCGTTTCTGCTACAATTTGACCGTGGAAAAGAATAAGATCTGGAACCTGATCTTGGGGCTCGTGCTCATGCTCCATTTATGTGCGTTGGTGTTTGAAGCTTTCCCTTCGTGGATTCCTGGAGAAGTGCAATACGCTCTCTTCCTCATCTCCACCTTCTGCTTCCTCGCCCATTACGTCATGATGATCGTGGCTCAGGGTTATAAGGTGTTTGTCTCCAATAAGTGGAACGTGTTCTGCTTTGTGGTGACGTTAGGGGCCTGGGTCACCACCTGCACGGCCAGTCAGCTTCAGGCAGGCAATGTGTTTGTGAATATCAATAAGATCTTCTTGGTGGCCTTGTTGATTTTCTTGTTCCCTCGGAGTGACCGCTTGAACCAGTTGTTGAAGTTTGCATCTGCCTCGTTCCCATCGTTGTTCTCGTTGATGTTCACGTGGTTCATCATCTACATTGCCTATGCTATTGCCATGAACCAGGTGTTTGGACTCACCAAAATCGGGCCCAACACCAGTAACAACATCAACCTCCGGTCGGTGCCCAAGGCGTTGATCTTGCTTTTCCGGTGCTCGTTTGGCGAGGGCTGGAACTATATCATGCTGGACTTTACGTTGGAGGAGCCATATTGCGTGGTGGATGAACCTAGTGGGGTGTCTGATTGCGGGAACAAGCAATACGCCTACTTCTTCTTTATGTCGTGGAACCTTATCTCCATGTACATCATGCTCAATCTTTTCGTGTCGCTTATTTTGGACAGTTTCAGTTACATTGCTGGCGGAACGCAGTACTCCCACTTGATTGCACGGCCGGAGATCCGGAAGTTCAAACGGGTTTGGCAAAGGTACGATCCCAAGGGTACGGGTTTCATCGATGTGGAGCACTTGAGTCCTCTCTTGCACAATCTCCATGGGTCGCTCCGGTTTCAGTTCTACCAGGGCTCATTGAGTATCCCCAAACTCACGACCAAGTGGATTACCAGACACAGCTCGGATCCGTACGATATCAGTGTGGATTGCAAAGCTATCAATGGGATCTTGCTGGAGATGGACGTGGCCAAGGTGCAGGAGCGGAGGCATTTACTTGACCAGTTCATGGAAGAAGCCAAGGTGAACATGGAGCTCCATGAGGAACCCGGAATTTCCTTCACGCGTCTCATCACCCAGCTCCCCCTCTACACGTCGTTCGACCCGGGGCAGTGTCTTGTGCTCATTGACTTTTTGGAGAACAGGCTTATGCACGGCAAGGTGGACCAACGACTCAAGAAGATCCGGTGCACGGAGTTGATCCGGGGCTTTGCGTGTCGTTGGCGTTACAAGCAATGGAAGAGAGGCGAACTCACAACAGAGGAGTTTTTGGCAGAGGACACTACCCAGGACCATGAGGACGATTACCCAAACCACTTCCAAGGTCACTACCAGGACCATTACCAGGATCACTATCAGGACCACTACCAGGACCACTACCCAGACACCCCATAGTACTGACAGGACTGAGGTACTGAGGTCACGAAAGTACCGAAAGTACTGAAAGTACTGATGTATGGATTGAGAGTAGACAGTGATCGTACGCGATTTTGATAGTCTGACTACAGGAAATGGTTGAGTGCGTATGGAGATAACACCTTATCAGAGTCTACACCCTTATTTATAGGCGGCAGCAGTCGACGCCGGTATCGTGAAGGTCACTTGAATGACCTTTAAGGTCTTGTTTCACTCACATAATAGGTTTCCCAGAGTATAAGCATAATATAAGTATAAGCATAAGATAATGTATATTCCTGCTAGGTATCAATCTATACTATTAATAAAACCTCCCAATTTCTTCCTCTTCTCATCTCTCCAATGGTCTCACTACCAGCATTAGTCTAAATATAGTTTATGATGAGTAGAGTAGTGTAGCAGAGTAGTATTATATAGTAGTTCAATTAGCACTTAATCCTGGTTTATTTCTTAAAATGCTATTATTTCAATAAATGAATCACCAGAATTTCCCAGCAGTGACTCTATCTGTATGTAAGTCTGTAGTTCTTGTATAATGGTATAGTAGAAGTGCAGTCTATGGTCTCTAGAAGTGCAGTCTAGTCTCTAGTAGTGTAGTCCAATGTCCTATAGTAGTTTAGTGTGTAGTATGTAGTTTGTAGTGTTTAGTGTATAGTTTGTAGTGTTTAGTGTGTTGTAGTGTCTATTAGTGTAGTGGTGTAATAGTGTAGTGTGTAGTGTGTAGTGGTCTAGTATATAGTATAATTATCAGGGTTAGAGCGATGAGGAAGTAGAAAGGGTTGGATTATCAAATTATACTACTATAGAACTCCAAATACCACTGTCCTATATTGTATAGTGTAGTGGTCTCTGGTAGTGTAGATAATAGTGTAGTAGTCTCTAGAAGTGCAGTCCAGTGTAGTAGTCTATAGTAGGATAGTGTGCAGTCTCATAGTATGTGGATATATTTCCACTCAGTAGTTCCAAAAGGAAGCGATTTATATCTATACGACATACACTCTCATTATCCAGCTTGTGCTTTATGAGAATTACCTACTGGTGAACATAAATATTATGAATTTAACGGATTCCGACTTCCATGGCCACCGTCCTCTAGATAAACTAACACGTTTTGTGGAGTCAGATTAGCATGAATTCGGGCACTTTAACTTTACGTTCGGTTCATAAAAAATAGTAGCTCTACTGACTAGATACCAATAGGCTTGTACTAGTATGCACGGCTATACTTATATATATATTTTTTGACTGATTTGATGTACTGATTACTATAGAATTACTTACATATTATTGGTCTCTCCTTTCTGTCTATTGATGGTCTCATTGATGGTCCGACAAATACTGACCCAACAGAGAACTCCCACTCTCAATGCTCACTTCTCAGTATTCCATCATGTTTGTAGCCAGGACCTCCGGGTTCCAACACCACTATTTATGAAACGATAACTATTGTTGAACTTGAAGGATCATTACACCTGTGTGTACTGCATGTTCATGTGACTGCATACAGACGAAACAATCATGGGTATTGTTGAAGAGAGGAAAAGCTAGGGCAGAACCTCGTCCGGTTCTCGTCTAGCTCTCGTCTGGTGGAGACAATGTCGGTTAGAGTTTTGGTGATGGAGAGAAATGGAATATATAAAGAGTGGATGAGGACGTTCTTATAAGAGATCATCGAAACAGCTGTGTTAAGGTACAAGGATCTCCGAGTATATTCAGATACAGATAAGAATACAAGTGATTGAGATGACTATTGAAGTTCTACAATTAATAGAGTTGTTGGAAAACAACTTGGTAACCGTTCCAGTTTATGCTTGTGTGTACTGTAACGCTCAACATATAATAGTATAGTGGTGCAGTAGTATATGATATAGTGGACTAGTAGCTATAGTCCTGTTATAGTGGTAGTACAAAGTATAACATGAGTGAAGGATCTTTGATGGCCCCTGTTAGGATTAGACAATTATTCTCAAAATACCTCAATAGGTAAAGCACTACCGAAGGTGGATCTGACAGTACCACTAAGTAGTAGCACTATGTAGCACTAAGTAGCACTAAGTAGTAAAACTGAAAAGTAGCACTATGTAGTAGAACTAAAAAGTAGCACCAAGTAATAGCACTGAGTAGCACTATGTAGTAGCACAAGGTATCAACGTGGGGAAATGAGGTGCTCAGCAACACATGAAGTGGATTCAGTAAACTACTGACTAATAGTTTATTGTTATTTAAACACATTTTATACTCTTATTGGTTATGCTTATTGGCCATTAAATTTGGATCAAGAAATAAACCATAGTATTCAGCATCACTTCATGCTCAATAATAAAAGATTTGATGGCCATGGCTAAACATGTCTTTGACTCATTTCCATGACTCATTTCTATGACAATTTCAAAGCATCTGTGGGAACAAAGTGTGCAGAAATTCTAGCAATCAATACCCATAGAAACCATAGAAAATGGCAAACCTTGATAAATTTTCACATACTTTGAAAGTGCCTTGAGAGAGCTTTGAAAGGACTTCAATGGAAATTGAAATTGAAACAACCTTGACATAATTTGATAGGAACTTGACAAAAATTGGCAATTCTTGATAAATCTTAATAAATCTTAATAAATCTTAATAAATCTTGATAAATCTTAATAAATACGTGATAACCAGTCTTAGCTGCAGGACCAAGCAACCATGCTATATCCACTCATAACATACCATACCTCTATACTCTAAATATATCTAAGACTATGTATCCAATATCGAAGAACGTCTATAATCTAAGCCTGCATGTCGTTCAAGCCCAAGTCCTCGTTCTGCTCGTGCGTGCGCTCGAACTCCTGGATCTCCATGTTGGGGTCGTTGTCTGGAGCATAGACGTTTTGGATGTACGAAGCAGCCAAAGGGTCTTCCATCACCACCGTGAACCCAATGCGGCCCTCGCTGGCGTCCTGCAACTTGGCGAAAAACGTCGTCCATCTCTGCTTGGTCTCGGCCTCCATGGAGTCGGACGTTTCACTGAACACACGAGAGTGCAACTCCTCATACACCTGGGCCAATAAACCCTCGATGGTGGTGAAACGGCCGCCAAGAGTTCCGGGCGTCAAGTCCAAGTTCAACTCGGGGATCTTCAAGCCACACGTCTCGGACTTGAGGATGTCACGTGCCAAATCCTCTGTGTCGGTCACCTTCAACGTGATGGAGTTACCCTTTTCGGGGATTTTTCCTCCGGTCTTCACCTCGTTGGACCGGTACCCGCAGTGGTTGCACACCGTGGACATGATGATCACGTCTTTGAAGTGGGGGATGTTGACGGTCTTCATGTTGGTCTGGCAGGGCTCAAAACAGCTGGAACATGTGGCATGGAACACCTGCACTTCACCCGATAAGTTCTCGATATCGTCATTATCGTTGGCCCCCTTTTCGCCACTTTCCGAACCTTCAGCCTTTCCTTCTTTTTCCTTTCCTCCTTTTTCCTTTCCCTTTCCTGTTTCGGTGTTCAATGTACTGGTGACGTTACCTGCAGTCGCGGCCCTCTTGGCCTCCGCCTCGAGCTTCTTCTGCTGAGCCACGTCATCGGCAGAAATCAACCCCAAGAACACATTCTGCTCCGCCGTCCGCTTGTACTCGTACATGGACCACTTGTGGGCTGGCTGGTCCGGCACATACTCCACCCACGAGTTGCCTGCAGGATCGTCCACATAGAAGGTAAGAGGCAAGTGCTGGCCTTCAAGACACTCCTGCACCTTGGCAATGAAGGCCTCCAACTTCTCATATGTTTCAGGTTGCGCCTCTTTCCGGGCCGGTTGGTCTGCACTCAAATTGGCCACCATTTCCGTAAGCAACCCTTCGATATTGGACAACTGGCCTCTTTCAGGCGGAATCTCCAAATCGAGCTCTACAAATTTGCAAGTTGCCGTTTCAGATTTCACGATCTGACGGCTGAAATCGGCCTGTGTCTCGATCTTAAACACGTACCGCAGGCCTTTCTCGGCGATCTGCGCAGCAGGCTGGATCTCCGAGTTCTTGAAGCCACAGTGGGGGCACTCGAACGACATGATGATGATTTCCCGGAAAAATGGGATTTGCGTAAGAAGCATCCGTGTGGTTCCGTTCTTATGGCAGTTCATACAGAGCGATTCCACCTCCTGCACAGGGTGGCCCTGTGCGTCTGCACTGCCGTCCTGGGTGTTCTGCACCTGATCTCCTACACTGGGGAAGTTGTTATTGGGGGTCCCTGCCATTTCAATACGGGGTTTTTTATCTTGAGGTTCGGCGTGGTGGCTTCTCTTCATTGGCTTTTTAAAGAGATGGGTGCGCGCGATGTCAACTGGGTTTGTGTGCAGGATCGAAGGTTCCAGATGGTGGCCCACTTCTTTGGAACCGCAAAAAAGGGGAAGAGAAAAAGAGGGTTTTTTTATGTTTTTCATGTACTGGTCATTTATGTGTTATGTACAGAATTATCCGGTGCAGTCCGTTCCGTCCTGTACAGTCCACTGGCTAGACCCGTGCACCACGTACGGCTGGCGCCACGTCTGCGCATCCGTACACCTCGCCTATGTCGCGAGCCACACCTCACCCTAACCACTCGTACCTACATACATACACCTATAGACATTTTATAAGAAGCACTGTTGCAGGCAAAAACACCTGAAACACACCTGAAACTTTCCCACATCAGTACCTCCACGTCATCCCCCATGGATCTGCCCATGGATTTACGTGACCCCTGTGGGCTGCCAGAAACAGAAAAAGCCACCACAAAAAGCCTCCTGACCATTCTAGACCGAGGCATATCGTCCCTGGCCACCCCCAAGTTCCAGGCCCCGCCGGAACCGCAAGTTTGGGCGGAAAACGAGTCCAAAGACGTGAATCTCGTGACCAAATCGGCCCCCGAGTCGCCCGTGGCACAAAAAAACATCGAAATCAGACCCGATCTGGGCCCAGACGTTTCCGTAGTCACCCCCTTTCTCATGAAACATATAAACGACCAATCAAATATCCCCAAGGATAATATCCACAAGTTCTGCTACAGACACAACCCAGATATCATCTGCAACAAGCAAGCGGACGCCACCAAGATGATCAAGATCCAGCGGGAACTCGAACATCTTCCTTCCCGGGACAGAGAGGCCATTTCCCACGTGTGGTCGATCTTTCTGGCTGCGCCGCACCTGCATAGAGCGCTCATACTTAAAGGTCTTTTATCCCAGTGTTGTTTCCCCCAGCTCCTGACGATATCGCAGGAAATCTCGCAGTTGGTCCGTATCGACTTCATTGCTACACTCCCGGTGGAAATTGCGCTTAAAATCTTGTGTTACCTCGACTGCAAGTCTCTATGTAATGCGGCTCAAGTGTCCCGTAAATGGAAGCAGTTGGCGGACGACGACCGGGTTTGGCATCATATGTGTGAACAACATATTGACCGGAAATGTGCCAACTGTGGCTGGGGGCTTCCGCTCATGCACATGAAAAGGGCCCGGTTTGAAGATGCCAAAAACGACCAGAATTCCAAGAAACGTAAGTTGGTCGATGGGGCTGACGCGAGTGCCGAATCCGTGCCCAAGAAAAGACCCTGGAAAAGTGTCTACTCCGAACGGTACCAGCTCGAAAAGAACTGGCGTAATGGCCTGCACTCACTCATGGAGTTTGTGGGCCATACAGATGGCGTAGCGTGTCTCCAGTTCAACCGCAAATACTTGATTTCGGGCCTGTACGACTCCACGATCAAGATCTGGAACGTCAACACGGGGGAGTGTATACGGACTCTAGCAGGCCATCTGAAAGGTGTACGAGCCTTGGCCTTCGATTCCCAGAAATTGATCACCGGAGGCTTGGACTCCACCATTAAGGTCTGGAACTACCACACAGGCCAGTGCATCTCCACATACAGAGGCCATGACGATGCAGTGTCCAGCATAGACTTCTGCAACAAAACCATTGTTTCGGGGCTGACAGACTGCACGATTAAAGTCTGGCACGTGGACCTGCGCACGTGCTACACACTCCGGGGCCACACGGATTGCATTAACTGTGTGAAGATCCACGAGCCGTCCAATACGGTGTTCAGTGCTTCTGATGATACCACAGTGAAGATGTGGGACATGACTACAAACCAGTGCCTCCGAGTGTTTGGGGGTATGGGCAGCAATGGACACGTGGGCCAGATCGAAACGGTGATTCCGTTTGTTTACAAGGGAGACGATTTGGTGGTGGATTCGTTGGACGATGCCACTCCGTCTATGCAGTATCACCAATATGAACAGCGACGCCAAGAAAGTCAGGGACAAAATGGACAAAATGGACAAAATGCACCGAATGGACAGAATGGACAGAATGGACAGAATTCGGACGGGGCTCCAGAATGGACGGAAAACCCAAAGTACCCTTCCCATCTTCTCACGTCGTCCTTGGACAACACCATAAAATTGTGGGATGTCAAAACAGGCAAGTGTATCCGGACGCAGTTTGGGCACATCGAGGGCATTTGGTCCATCAGTGCAGACAATTTCCGGGTGGTGAGTGGATCCCACGATAAACTCATCAAAGTGTGGGATCTCCAGAACGGAAAGTGTTTGCATACCTTTGGCAACCAGGCCAGTGTCAGTTGTGTAGCGTTATCCAGTCATTTGGTGGCTGCAGGTCTAGAAACGGGCAAAATCAAGATGTTGAATTTTAATTAGTCATTGAACCCGGATCAAGAAGCAATGAAGATCTGAAGATCTGAAGATGTCAGAAGAAGAAGTGAAGAGGAACCTACTTGAAGAAGGCAGAAGAAAGTGACTAGACATTAGAAGACTCGAAAAATTCAGGAGAATTACGGGATTCAGGAGGTTTCAAGAAAGTCAGAGGAAAAAATCCATAGAAGGAATCGGAAGGATTAAGTGATAGGAAGTGACAAGAAGTGCCGAAGTGAGAAGAGGGAGATTCAGGGGAAGTCAGAGGAAGTGAAGAAAAAGCAGATTCAGAGGAAGTGAAGAAGAAGTGGTGATTCAAAGTGACAAGGAATGAAGAAGAAGTCACTAGTCAGTTATTCATTGAAGTCTGAACTACTGAAGCCAAATGGAGAGTCTTATTCAGATGAACAGTTAGATTCTATTGTTTGGCGAGAGTGTCAAAGACTTTCTTCATTTCAGTCGAGTGAAAGATTATGTCACATGAGGAAAGCAGTTCCAAGATGAATGGCAGAGTCACCATTAAAACTAGATGATCTGTTATCCTGATGTCTTATTTGCTTCTAACTCATAAGATGACTCCATGGTGTCTATGACTATATTCTTGACTCATGGTCTTATAGGGTCAAGAATTTGCGGAGGATCATACAAAACTGACTACCAGACCAGACCAGAAGAAATTCTTTTGCGGGATATTTTGATGATTCGAATGGCACACACCTATCTCCATGAAACTATGGTTTCTGTCTATGTTTGTTTCTGTCTATGTTTTGTACACTGGTGAGTCCATGGTGACATATAATGACTAACTAAAGGGCTCAATTATGACATGATTTTCTGGACCCAAGATATCACTCCATCAAGATCTATGATGACTTCATAATATGAACCCATGATATGAGTCCATGAGTCCATGATAAGAGTCCATTAAGTCTATGAAGACTCCATGATATGACTCCATAATATGACCCATCCAGGTCTATGAATAGGATCTCGACGCCTAGGACTTTATGATGAGAGTCCATGATAAGAGTCCATGACTTCATGGTTCCATTACTTCTATGACTTCATGATCAAAGGAATCAGTTGATGCTTTCCACTCATGCCATCTTGAGTTATCCTTATACCATGCCACTTATGACTTCATGCTTATGACTTCATGCTTATGCTTTTTTCCCAATGCTTCTCATCCAATCATTATGACTGCTGATGGTCACTTTTGTTGGTCGCTTCTGATGGTCACTTCTGAAGCTCACCTATGGTAATTCATTTCCATATTGTCACTGACCATATCATCTGATGACTGTGATCTTATTCCTGTCTAATGGTTCTACAGTCGTCGAACATGGCTCTGTTTATGCTTCCACTACAATCATCTACCTGTGACTCTATGGTATCCATTCATGGTTCTTATGGTTCTTCTTATGGTTCTTCTTCTGGTTCCTCTTCTGGCTCTTTTTATGCTTCTTCTTATGGTCGAAACCTTGGTGTCTACTTATGGTTTTACCCATGGAGTCTCCCCATGGTGTCTCCCTATGGTGTCTACTTATGATGACATCTTCTCATGATATTCATTTATGGTGTCTAATAAAGAGTCATAAACTTATAAAGTCCAATTATGATTTCTTATGCTCCTAACCATGGTGTCATTAGCTTATGGTTCTTCTAAAGAAGTCATCTTATGGAGTCATCTTATGGACTCTAATTATGAAGTCTATTTATGGAGTCTTATGGACTCTAATTATGGAGTCTACTTATTGTGTGATTACGCTATGGTTTCGACTCTTGATTGTCTCTTCTCCTTCTACTCCACGTCTCATATGATTGGTCCTGCTTTTGATTGGACTTGATTGATTGGACTTGCTTTTGACTGGACTATCATGGACTATCACGTGATGGTCCAGTTCATGGACTTGAGGATCTAGAAATGCCACTTCGATTTGAAATAATGGACGATTTGGCAATCCTGATCAACTAGAGTGTTGGAGTCAATTCTAATGACTCATATTTGCTGGATTTGGTTTCAGTGTTTAATTATGAAGAGTGTTGGTATCGTGATGTACGGGTGTGATGTACGGGTTTAATGTACGGGTCTGATGTACGGGTTCGATTTACCGGTTTAATGTACAGTTAATGTACACGTATGGCCGGTTCGAAATCCTCGACCCGGTGCTCTATTGTCGGCTAAGTGCTGCTTGCATCGAATTTTATTTAAGTTGGTAGATAGTATAATATACAGGAATGGAGTTATATGCACGCTGCTACAATTGCGTGGCTTTTGTGGGGAGTAGAAGTAGGCTTTAAAGCTTTTATTCGTATGTAGCCAGCGTCAGCAGACTGGTTCAACCAGGTTGGCAATGTAGAGGTTCCAGGTTGGCCATGTAAAGTCGCCAAATAGGAAGGCAGATTCTGGAAGGTTCCAGCGATCGGGGAGTTTCCGGTAGATCTAGAAGTTTGCGGGAGATCTAGAAGTTTCCAGCAGATCTGAGAGTGACAGACTTCGACAGATTCAGGGGATTTTTGGAGATTGTCAGATTGTAACAGATTGTAATAGATTGGTTTTGGATAGCACTTCAGTTGTGTCTATAAGTAATGCAGGGGCAGAAGTTTGCCTATCCTCGCCAATCATCTCGTTATCACCGACCACTGATCACCAATCACAGTCACGACCCACGACCAATCACAGTCATGACCGACAACCAATCACAGATCATCTTAAATACAATCATGACGTGATCATCTTAAATACAGCCATGACGTGATCATCGATCATCTCAGTGATGGCCATCACCGTCATGGTCATCGATCATTCTGTCATTCTCTCATTCTGTGATTCTCCTGATCACAGCTTGTCTGTTGCGTTTCTCTATTATTTCAAAAACGAAGACACTGTAAAGACCGGGTCCAGGTTATCTGCGTCATTGTTGCCGACTTTCGATGGGTCCAAATGTGTGCCTGGTTCTTCACTCAAAACAAGCGTGGTTTTGGACCCGCCGTCGTTGGTGCGAGAATTAAAAAAACAATACGAGTCCAAAAGCTCTTTGTAGGTCATGGACTCGTGGGGTTTGCGCCTGCTGGAGGCGTCAAGTGCGGTTGCGGAATCCAGGCTTTGCTGTGGAGAAGGCGAGCTTTCGTCCGAAGGGGAGTCGCTGATCCGTAAGTGGTCCGAGAAATCCGTGGAGAATGTGCGCCCGTCAGCGTGGGTATTGGGGTCCTTGTTCAATTGGTCGTCAATGAGAAGATCCTTGAAATTATTCTTGGCGGTGTAGTTGAGCAAGGGCGACGAAAGGTAGTAGCTGTTGGTTTGGAAATCGTCATAGTCGGGCGAAGGTCACGAGCGCCGGTCAAAGGGCCGGGGCGAATCGGAGCTTTTGTCGTCGTCAGTAGAAGAGGCCGCCCGCGGCGCAGAATGCCGCTTTTTGAGGTATGATGATGAGTACTTGGGCTTCTTGGAGTGTGTGTCTTGTTTTGTTTTGGCGCCTCGGGGCAAGTTTTTGCCAAGACTGGCCTTGGAGGGCGCATCACGCTTCAAAACAAACCGGTAGTTTTGATGGTCATTATTGTCCCACAATTCGTGGCCGGGCGTGGCAAAACGTATGCACATTTCGGTGGTGATGACTTGGGTGCTGGGCAGCTTAAATTGTTGAGGGAAACAGTTGACAAACAGATCCAAGGGGATTTTAAACATGAACCGATCATAGTTGTGACTTTTGAGTACCGAAGGCGAGTCCGGGATGTAGAATGCATGGATCTCCACTATGGTCGACCAGTTGTCAAGAGAGTACCGGATGGTCACGGACTTTTTGTATGCCAAGTTGAGCACCGCAACCTGCCCCAATAAATACTTTCCATCTATCGAGACAAACATGTTCTCCAAGAACAACGGTCGGTGCTCCATTGTAATGCGTTCATGGTAGGACCTGAAGGAAAAGTTTGTGAATTCAAGATTCCAGTCGGAATGGGATGCGGGCGCCTGCAGCATGGACGAGACCTTGGGTTTTTGGTCCACATGCGAATTGAGCTCATCGTCATAATAATCAAAGTAGCTTCGGGGCGTGGAACTGGCCAACGAAGCAACGAAGTTGGAGTCGTGTTGATTGTTTATGGAAAAATGAGGAATGTTAGTGGAGTCATCGTCATCGTCATCATCGTAGAACTGCGTGGGGGAGTTCAGCGCCAGAATGGCGGCCGGGCGATCCTTGGACTTGAAGTACTTGACGTCATTGTCGCCGCCAAAATGAACCTGCTTGTATGTTGGTGTGGAGGGTAGAGACCGAGATCTGTACTTGATGGAGGAACTCGACTCTTTGAGGAGCGATTTGACCACTTCGCCCGACTTCTTGCGAACCAATGAGTGGCCCGAGTTCGGGGTTGCCGGCATTTCAGCTGCAGATACCGGACTCTCGGAGCCGATTCTGGAATTACTGGCCAAGGCCATGGAGCTTTGCGGCATGCTGCGCGGGGTAGGACTGTTGGAGCAGTCATCAGAAGACACCTCCACGGATGAGAGCGGATCATGCGGATGCAATTGGGAGTTTACCAAGGAGTTCCGCCTGGTTGGATCCGAGGCCTTTTCCAACTCAGTCTTGGACCTGGACGGTTTGTGCATGAATCTCATTGAGAGGGGCGTTTCCGCAGGGGATGCTAGCAGAGCCTGGGTGTAGGAAAATGCAAGGGGCAGACGTGAAGCCGGGGAATCTCGGGAATGGGGGTGTTCGGGCCCTCCAAGTGGAGGGGTCCGTATTTGATTAGTAGCTTGCATGGGTGGAGGAGGAGGAAGGGCCGACAAAGGGCTATACAATGAAACCTTGATCGCGGACTTGTAGAGCAACTCCGAGCAAGCTAATCCGATAAGCAAGAGGCACTGGTGCGTGGACCTGACACGAAAATGCAAAAAGAATCCCCAGACGAAAAACCGAAAAAAAGGGCCTGCGGGGTCTTGATAAGGAGGAACAAGGGTAGTTTAAGAAGGAGGCCCTACCGGCCAACAGTGGATCCTTGAGGCAATTAGAGGTTGTGCCTAATGCGTCTAGGAAGCCCCCGCGCGCATGATGCGATACTCTAGCAAAACATGGGCAATGCGACACAACGAGGTACGAGATTCTTGCAACGCCAACAGGGGGGGCCAAGTTCGAGCTTTATATAATAGCACACGGCCAAGCCTTTTTGACCACGTTTGCGGGGACCCCATGCTTTTGTGTCCCTTATCGCTTGCTGCTGAGTTTGTGCATGAAACAATGTTGTTTGTGGGAAAGGGTTATCGTATTATCTGTAGGAAGATTGCGCCAGATGTTAATTTTTTTTTTTTTTCGTGCATGGTTTCCCCTTCTGCCGCGCTGCTGTTGAGCATATAGCGCGGGTTCTGCGACGCCTGTAATTGCAGCACCCAATGAAGGAACAAAGGTGACGACCCCTAAATAATGCTTGGCCCGATATGAAACTATAAATCAAGCATTCTTGCCGCTGTGGGTTTTGGGGTAATTTTTTCCCATCAGATCTCGGAAGTTCTTTGACCGAACGCCACCCCTTTCTTTATTCACAATGGGAAGAAGAAACGACGGCTGAAACCCGCGGCAATCAATTACATTTAAATATGAATGACCGTTTAATTATGGGGTGGGTACAAAAAGACAAGAAAATATGGCCGAGAGGGCCGAGACTAGGGGATGAAACGTTTCATGGTTGCGCTGTTTCAGATTGAGTTTTGGTGAAGAGATGCATGATTGAGTTCCGGTTAAGGGGTGCGGGAACGAGTTCCGGCCAAGTGCGGACTGAGTTCCGGTAAAGTACGGACTGAATTCCGGTAAAGTGTGGATTGATTTCCGGCCAAGTAGTGCGGCATGGAGTACCAGTGGGGCCGGTAAGGGTGTTCCGTACATATTGGTCGTGAGTTCCGGCCAATATGGATCTGCATGGCAGGCTGTGCAGGAGGGTTTGCGCTTTCCTCGCGCGCCGCTGACAATAGCTGCTGGAGTCAACGCAAACCCTGAGCTCGCTGCATAGATCACTTGCTTCCACGCCCGCATGTATGCAGGCCCACCCGGTCCGAGCCGCCCCCCATTATAGTCACGCACGTGACTCCTTCACTTGCAGCCACCCCTCTCCCCTCATTCCGGAATCATAGCTTTACGAATTGGGATGAAAATGAAAGTATACAAAAAGGGATCATTTATTCAAAGCGGATGGAGTATCCTGCATTATAGCTGCTTCCAAAAGAATAGCATACTGCACCTCCACCCACTACAGCATCGCCCGCCAAGGAACTCCCTATAAACACCGGCCCAGATTCCCAGATGTTGTCCGGCATACGCATACCCACAAGCTCCTGTTTTGATTCGTCAAATTTGATGATGGTGGTGTACTGGTTCTGGAGGTATTGGCCGGCGCCGCCAAGAATGTACAAACCCGTACCTCCGATTTTCGCCAAGCACCCGATTCGGGCAAAATGGTTCGATTCTGCCACGGCCGAGATTTCCACTTTTTCGCCTCTCACACTGAATTTATAGAGAGTTTTGTTGATTTCGGGAACAGTATCATTGATCATTCCCCCAATGATATAACCGACGTTTTGGACAGGACAATATGCTATTCCTGCACTGATAAGATTTGGCATTGGATGCAGGTGCAGAAGCTGTATATGCAGGAGGCAAGAGTTCAACTCGAACTTGGAGAAAACTCCTTTATGGAAAATGAGCACCGAGTTCGAGTCTAAAGGCACTGCAGAGTGTCTGGAAAGACCCGAATCCAAATCATTTTTTTGGGCCCAAAGTTGGGTGTTTTCATCATAAACCCATACGTCCTGCATGTGCACCCCCGGCCGTGCACGACCGCCCACCAAAAGAAGCAGGTTGTTTCCGATTCGGGTCAAAGTATGGCCCATACGGGCGGGAGGTGCATTCTGAGAAGATATTTCTTCATTCGGGAACCGCACCATACGGTTGGTTCTTGTTTGGAGCATTCCACCAAACGAATAGATTCCCTTTTGGCCTTCACATGCAGCAGAGAACTTGGCCTGCGGTGCAGCTAAAGAAGAAACGTCTATATCCTGCAGGTCGGAAACATCCAAAGCAGATTCCTCTTTTTCCACTTCGAAAAGGCAGAATTGGGAGTTGGTGCCGTGGATCACCACATAATGCTGGCAGAAAATGATGAACTCCTCCCATTCATCGAAATCCTCCACGGCCTGCACACGGGCCTTGTCTTGGGCCGAGACCAATTGAAGCCAACTCTGGAATAAATCCACCACTTCCACATTAGGAAAAAACTGCTTGAAACGGGCATGTTGCTTGTCCTTTGTGTGGTACTGCTGTACACACTGCAACGGCGACGTCAAATGGTCGAAATGATAAAGCATTTTCTGGGCAAAGAAATGGCTCTTACCTGCAGGCATGATCTGTTCAAGCACCAAAACATGGGAGTTTTCAAGCTGCGCCAGAATCTCAATCACCGGGTTGGCGTGTTCCGGTTTCATATATGCAAGTGAAACTTCTGCTATGAATATAGACGGTTTTTCGTTCTTCATGAGAGAATTCACTTGTCTTGCATATAAGCCCACGTTCTTCAAGTCACAGCCCACCAATTTATAATTTGCAGTGGAAAGAACAACTCCCAAGGCTTTTTCTTCTTCGGATATCGGCTGTATATCTCCGATGACATCCAAAATCTCGGAAGAAGCCTGGATCATCCCGAGTTTTTTGGCCACAAGCTCCGGGTAATCCAAATCAAAGAAAACATACTTTCCAGAAGATTCAGCTAGCATCCGAAAAGCAAAGGGATCAAACCCACACCCTAAGTTGACCACCTGCACACAACAGTCATGGAAAGTCTGGATGCGAAGAACACTCTGCCGAATACTCTCCATACGAACCCAATACCCTCGGTTAATCGCTGGCGACCGACGTTTCCCCTTGGCCACAAAGTGGCGGAACCAGTCATGCGTTTCCGGGGCCAAAATCGGGTTATAGAGCATTTCCACCGACCGTTTCGACACGATGGACGAGTTATTGGTGCCCTGCACCTGGAAGTCATGGTACGACTTTTTGCGCCGGTCTTTCTCCACCTTTCGGCGGTTGTTATCCGGCTTCAGGCCATTTTCGCCCGTGATTTTAGGGTCCTTGGGGTGTTTAGCGTTTTCACGGGTTTCGGAGCTCATGGTGATGGACATGGCGATGCGTTCTGTTTCGCATCGGTGTGTATGCAGGTGTGGAGTGGAGGAAGGAACCAAAAAAGAAGGGACCAAAAAAGGGAGGGTAAAACAGACACTTGGAGATGAATTGGCAGTGAATACAGCTTGGAGATGGGATTGTGAAAATGGGAGTTTTGAAATGGAGTTGATAATTTGGGTCAGAATGTGAATTCACAATGAGTGGTAGTGCATATCCAATGGAGTGGAAGGAATGGAGTGGACTTGGGATTTAGCGACTTTTGTCGTTGGATTCAAAGGTTTGACTCCAGAATTAGGCATCAGAACTAGCCTCACCTATCATATGAGTTCAAATGTTGAGGTTGACATTGAATAATGAAGTCCTGAAATGGATGCCAGTATCAATTGGATCCTTAAGGATTAGTGGAAAACAAAATGGGGATTTGGTGGTGAAGAGTGGAGGGACCATTTTGGGGATACAGAACTTGTTCAAATCGAAATTGTGGATCCAGTGAAACTAGTGGGACTGGTGAAGTCATGTGTTGCATGCAGGATAATAGATTGAAAAGCTTCAACAAAGACCAAAATCAAGACCTCAGTTCTTAAGTGATCCAAATTGGGATTCAAGAGAATATGAATCTGAATACATCACCAGACAAAGAGCGTCCAGGGAGAAATGGGCATAATTTGAGAACATGGCTTAATGCTAGAATATTTCAACAAGGTGAATTTTCATGAATTCCAATTCCACCACACTGTCAACTTTAAAATCCGTTCCAGATCATGTCCACCAATTTATTCGATCCCCAAAGTGTCCATCAATTGATTTAAATCCACATTGAAATATGAGCCAGACGGAGTCTATTCATATGCACAAGACAATGAGAGATGATCCCCAAAAGTAAGACCACATTCTTACATCATGAATCGAGGATCTTTGACCCAACTGTTTTTGGTGACAGATTTGGAAGAGAGGATTCCAAGGAGGTTCCAAGGAAGTTCCAAGAAAAGATCAGTTCAAGATACTATTTTCAAAGGTATGAATTCGATTTAGAAAGGCAAACGTGGAGATGAGATCTCACGTGTTGATAAAACTTTTTTCCACAAAGATTACTGAAGTATTGGTTATACTCGATTGATGGGCCTATGTCTCAGATATCATCGAGGGGATACCTCGATTTAAGAAAACATGGTGGCGCAGGGCGTCCATACTATCCAGAGTCTTTCATGCTTCTGCATAGAAGTATAACCTCGGACAATAAGACTCTCGGTATACCATTCCAAGAAAAGGTTCTAAGAAAAGGTTCCAAGGAAAGCCTCCAAGGAAAGGTTCTAAGGAAAGATCTGCTGATCTTGAGGATTCATGAAGATTGTCCAAATGCAGGCTGGCCAAACCCGGTTTTCCCGAAAGCAAGCCTGTAGAATGAATCAATACAGAATATCGACAAAGTGGACTGTTTGATCTTGAATTCGTCAACAATAGCATTCAAAGACTCGAAGTTCTCCATGATGAATAAAATGTATAAGCAGGTACATCACCAAAGGGAGAATTGCCAAATGAGGAAGCTTCAGGCTTTGCTCCAAAGTGTTTTGGTCTTACAGGCTTAGGCATATCTTCTAAAAATGGGCGTTGAGTCTTGTGGAGTTTCAGACTTTGGTTTTTCCTTTATAGAGGTTCTAGTACCCTCCACGAGTCCACCCAGTAACAGTTTCTGAGCCCTCTCAAGGCTTGCAGTGCCGCTTCTGATACCCTTGATATCGAACAAGTTCCACACCAAAAAACGACCTGCTGAGTTCATGCACAACACACGAAAGAGTCGAACACATTGTTTGATTAACCGTTAAGTCTATTGTACCCTAATAACATACACGGGACTAGACGGGGAAGCCTACTTTTATAATGGGAAACCCCCCATATGTTATTATACATATCTGACTCGACATTTTATCAAACATATGGTTATTTAAATGAATTGACTGATATTGCTTTATTAAAAGTTTTAGGAAGTACTGGTATTGGTAGATTAATACTTAATGTACCTTTAATTATTATTATAAATATTATATAGCTAATTCATATTTTATATAATATTTAGAAAAATGCTTGTAATCACTTGAACCTGATTTAACTTTAAATTTTTATTTGCTCTAACGATAAATTTTTTTTTTGCTACAAAAAGTAGAATAAATAAAATTTAAATAATAAATTTGTGTTATAATAATATTATTAAGATTATTATATCATTTTATTTTTATGTAATAAGGTAAAATTACTATCAAGTTAAATATACCATAAATATAAGCTGCTATGAAAACTGCTTTATCAGCTATTTTATTAAATAGAATGGGAGATGCTTTATTTATCAGATATATCTATATTTATTCATTATCTTCTAACAATAATGCTTATACATATTTTGATATATTATTAATTGCTTTATTATTTGAAATCTTTGTATATATCATTTAATCTTTATATACGAAATTGGGATTATCTTATATATTAAATCATACTGTATATGTTAGATCCACTATGGGCAGGGCACTACCCATAGAGGTATTATGAAGCCTAAGCCGTCTGATCCAACAATGGCCATTCCACAACTCCATCTCCTCAGTCACCATGGTACAAAGTACCAGGGTGGAATGTGATAAACCCGAAGTTCTGGGTTAGAATGTGATAAACCCGAGGTACCAGGATGGAATGTGAAGAGTTTTCCCGGTCGGACTCAGGGAAAACTGGTTGACTAGGCGAGCCCGCTGTCAACTACTTAAGTAGCTCGATTCCCTCGTTTTGAGGAATCATCAACCAACAAAAATAACTTAGTACATGAACGTTTCACAAAAATCTAACATTATATATAATATTTATATTAACAATGGCCACTGCCTTTTATAATGCAATTGCCCAACGCTTTTGTAAACGAAAGGGTGGCAAATCTGAAACAAGGGGGTGGCAAAAGATGATACGAGGTTGCAGTTGGCTGCAAGTCAAGTGGGGTAAATGGCTGTAAATCGGTGGGTGCGCACTATATATAAAGAGCCGTCCCTCGCTGTTTTTTATGTTGCACTTTTTTATGTTGCATTAAATGGGCTCTAGAACTGAGACCAGGGTTTTGATTGGGAATATGTTCAAGGATTAAGTTTGAATGGGACTTGTTTAAGAACCGGTCAAGTTGTGAACAAGCTCCTTTGGAACTTCAAGTCAATTGGTGAACATGCTCTTTTGCAACTTTACGTCACCCTTTGTTTCTGATTCTGGATTATCGTCATCAATGAAAATGGGCGGACTATAGGGTCAACAGGTTGTGTAGGTTCTCTGTGAGTGTCTTTCAGACAGCATTGACAGACTGGTATGTTCTGGACCAATGGACGAAACGAGATCTTGGAATGGCTCCATCTCCCATTTCTACAACAAAATAAGGTAGACTCTAAGGCTTACCATGGAAGACAGAGTTTCTCCATTATTTTCGCAAGGGAGCAGGGTCTAACTCTCGAATACTAACAAATTGGTGGGAGAGCAAGACATAACTCTCATATACTAAAAAATTAGGGGGAAGATGTCATCACACGCTTTTCTGGCTCAGTGGTGAGTGGATACACGTACGTTTGTGTTGTGATTGATGATGAAAGTTGCTAGTTAAGAATATTTATTATACAAATCCCATATACAAATATTGTGGTCTACCAAATATCCTAATCTACAATATCTTGATAGGTATAATTCTGTGATATAGGATATCTTTATATGGTGTTGGGAGAACTTAAGATGAAGGTCCCATACGATCACATTCAAGAATCGGGTTCCATGGATACAGCTGCACACTCTCTGCAGATTGTTTAAGAATAATCTTGTGGTTCCAGAAGTGTGGTCAAGGATATGCCTCGATTGGTATAGACCATTAGTATATCCACCCAATAATTCAACTGAATCTCTCTCCTAGAGGTCCTATTGGGCGAAGAACCAGCCGAGACTTGAATTAAAGCTTTGGCTCTTGAAGGTTTGCTATGATTGGGATTACCACCATTATATGACACCCACAAAAGCCTTCTTCAACTCATCCTCGATTTCACTCCTTTTACACCTTTGACAGGCCCTTAAGAAGTTGGCTCCAGCAAGAGAGAGCCGGAGAGTGTGCATAGAAAGCCCCTCCTGGGCCGAAGAAGAAGCACTAGAAGAATCGACCATCTCCACGTCTTCTTGCGTCCCCACATCCTTGGCCCCGCATTTAAGCCAGATCCGGCCATTTATACCGATAGCGATATCGAAGGAAACACGAGACGCAAGCGACTTCAAGAAAATGCTTTTTTTATTGAAAAGCAACTCTCGGGCAAAGTTCATGTTCACGTTGAAAATGTACCCGTTTTCATCGAGCGGCCCAAAGCCCCCTTCTTTGCCCGTTTCAGGATCTATGCACTCGATTTCAGTGACGACTTCGGGAACAGCCTCCGAAACACGTGCATATACAGCCTGGCCGATTTTCAAATTGGGCCTGTTTTTTTTGGTGGCGTTGGGAAAGGCCATCATGGAAAGCTGTACTGCAGGCGAGTATTCCTGAAGGGAGACCCGGAAATAGTCGGAGTACACATGGGTCACTATGCCGATCACAAAGTCGTTTGTCTGGGGAACATAGCGTTTGGTGTTGGAATTGATATACACCAAACTGGAGTTGGTCTTGCCTATTTGAGCCGTCTGGAGCGTGCCCGCCAGCACGGGAATGATGGTCTGTGTGCGTGGAAACTTGTAGATGCCAGGGCCGATGGTTATGGAGCCTTCAGCCGAGGAGGCGTCTAAATGCAGGTCGAGCGAGTCACCAGGAATAACCACCGTCATTTTTTCGTTGGAGGTGTGGTGTATGGATTAGTGTGGACGAATTAGTGTGGTGTATAGATTAGTGTGGTGAGTGGGTTGGTGATGGAGATGAGTGCGGGCTGCGGAGTGCAGGGCTCAAAACCGGGTTGGAGCAGAACCAGGGCACATAACGAGTTATATTCTCCAAGGCCTTCCTTTTGGAGTACTAAAACTTTCTCGTCTTCCACTGGTCTTGATTACTGTTTTTTTCGGCTTTTGTTGCTTCTGTTTAGTGGGACTGGGAATGCGGTGGTGGTGCGAGAAAACTAGGGACTTTATGAGCCTCACACGACCTGCCCCAAATATTGGTATAATACAGGGGTTTAGCTCGACATGGCCCAATTTCCTCATTCCCATTAATGGTGTTGATTGAGTGGATCTTTTCAGGTCCAGGTTCAAAGAGTGGTTGACTTAGTGCTGATCATGTGAGCAATATCACATGATTTCTCCACGCGATCATCTTCACGTGACCGATAACATACCGTGCATACTCACACGCTTATCACTTTCTCCACAGCATGTCACGGGAGGCCAGTTTCTTTGAGCGGTATTATATTCACCGGGACACGACGGGAGTCATGAACCGCGGGTTCAATGTCTCGGTCCAATTTAACCACTACATCTCCGACTCTGTGCTTCTGAATGCGCTCCGCCAATTGGTGCCCTCCCACTACTATTTCTACAGCAACGCCTTCCGGAATGAAACCGAGGAAACTACGTTATTGGACAAGACGAATTTGGGTGAAAATGGTAATTTGACTGATCTGGAAAATATTATTTCGGGGAATCTGAAGAATTCACGATACACCACTTTTAATGATTTGAATTTGGGTACTCCGGTCAATTCTGGGAGTGAGTCAGAGAGTGTGGCTGTCAATTGTGATGGATTGGACAAACTGGACAGGGACAGAGACAGAGACAGAGACAGACTGGACAGAGATGGACTCGACAATTCAGTTGGATTGGACAGATCAGCTGGATTGGACAGATCACTTGAACTAGACAAATTAGTTGGAAAGAATGGGTTCGGGGTGGATGCTCGGGAGGGCGGAAGAAACTACCGCATTTGTCCCGTCCGCAGAGTGCTTTACTCCGAACTCGTGCAAAAGCGAAGTGTGGAAGTATTTAATGAAGACGAATTCTACCGTCTTTCTCAAATTCGGATTCCCGTCAATGTCCAGAAACCAACCTACTATTTGACGCTTTTGGAAGAAACGAGTACGGGCTTGCAATACGTGGTGTTCCTGTCGAATCACATGTTCTTCGATGGAACTTCGGCGGTGAATTTCCTTGAAGATTTGGCCTTGGCCTTGGCTAGTGTGCTGGACGACAGTGAACCAGTGGAAGTTTTATTTGATACTGAGAAGATGAATGTACATGTGGAACCGGCCGGAGACTCCAAGTGTGATCTATACAGGTCGAGCCTTTGGTATAAAGTGTGGACCCTTTTCAAGCTCCAGATCCCTTCTTTTTTGGTCAAAATCTACCGCAGTTACTTCTGCAGCAAAGGCCCCAATTTGTTCCGAGCCCCGCTTTTTACCGTGGCTTCATTTAAAAGTGGCAGTGATAGCAGGTTCCATTTGGTGCAGTACAATCCTGCAGAGACCGCCCGGCTTCTCCAGAAGTGTCGACAAAACGGCTCCACAGTGACGGCACTTTTGACGGCTCAATTGGCCAAGAATGTTGAGGAGGCATTTTTACCCCATTTGGGCCCGTTTTCCTCCAACTTCTCCATCGCTGTCAATGGCCGCAGATACTTTCCCGATTTGGACCTTCGGTATGGACTCTACATTGCTCCCGTTTCCGGGGATCTTGCGCCTGGAAAAAGCGTATGGAGCCATGCACAGCAAATCTCCAATGCTTTGAAACGGTGCTTCGAAAATCGCCGGCCGTTCATGTTTACAGGACTCTTGGAATATGTGAACATCTGGCGCTATATGCAGGCGCGCCTTGAATCCGGGCAGCGTGGAACAATTGAAGTTTCCAATCTAGGTAGGGTTTCCTTTCCCAAAACAGCATGGGCTGCCGAGCAAATTCTTTTCAGTCAGAGTGTCACCGATACCCATTTCGTTTGTTCGTGTGTGAGCACCAAAAACGGGCTCAATATTATGGTTGCCTACCATAAGCTGTTGGATGCGTTTGAATGGCAGGGTCAAAAGACGGCAAAGAGGTGTATTGAAAACTTTCGGACTCAGCTCTTGGAGTGATTTGGAATTGACTTGGGCTAAGTTTAGGTTTTCAGTTTTCTGAAGGTTCTGAAGAGTTCGAAGGTTTCGTTCATGGTTTTTTAGTGGTTTCAATTGTTCATGTTTTCATGTTCGTGTTTTCATGTTCCTGGTTTCATGTTCATATTTTCATGTTCGTGTTTTCATGTTCATGTCACATGTTTTCATTTTCTTTCATGTGTTGAAGGTTATTGAAGGTTGCTTTGGGCTGTTTCATATTGGGTGTTATTCATTTTCATTTGCGATCCACTTTCTAACTGTTTGTGGATTTTCCGAAGTTTTCACCTTCATTCTTGATTCATGTCTTTTCATGTTTGTTGGAATTGTTTCAGGTTGTCTCAGGTGTTAAGTTTGTCTCAGGCTTCTTCCAAAATTGTCATGCCTGTTTCGACTGTGTCAAACTGATGAGATTTGACGATTATCTCATTGGAGTTTACAATTTCCAAGCTCATTCAGACCTATTGCCAAATTGATTCAAGTGGTCAAGTATTCGAAGGGATTTTTTTTAAATCTCCCTCAAATCCATCCAATCGTCCAGAACTACGATTCATTTTGGTGCTTCAAGAAGTCGCCAGTGAAGGTCAGTGAAGGTCAGTGAAGATCAGTGAAGATCAGTGAAGTTCTTTTCAGTTTATCCATGCGATTCCAACTTCCAAGTCTTGCAGATTCAAGGGTTTGAGAGGTTGCATACTGCAAAGTACCGGAGAAGAGTTGAAGATGTGAGAGAAGACTGTCTTGACGGTGTTCTATTCGTGGGAGACTCTGTGGCCCTACTCTTTCGGATTCGATTCCCTTGTTGCCAAAAAGAGCTGATGGTCATTGGTTCCAGACCTTCCATTTTTCCAGACCTTCCATTTGTTCCAGAGCAGTTGGGCCTGGGTGGACTAGAAACGTCTTAATACTGCACTGATCAGATACTGTTCAGATACGGACTATTCAAAAGTTGGCCATTATAATGTTGTCTCTGAGTTCGTTTCATTTCTTAATGGCTCTACTTCTACTTGACTACATTCTTTCCATTGTTGAGAGAAATGTTACAGTGAGGCCGGATTAGGAAATGCAATATGGTTAATTCGTTACAAGACGCAGAGAAGAGAAATCCAGCCAGCCGGGCAGAAGACAAAGCCAAGAATTCGCTGAAGAAGGAAAACAATGGCCAAGCGTGGGGAATCCGTACACCTGCCCAAAGAAGTAAGTAAAGGCGAGATACACGGCCAAGGGCGTCACGTGAGCCAGTACCCACGTGAATGGAGGAACGAGAATGGAGGAATGCCGAATCCATAAATTGCGTTGAGGAGTTGGAAAACTGGATAATACTAACGGTTCATTTAGAGGATATTATCAATTATGGAAATACGGGATTCTGATTGGTGGGTGGGGATTGGCTATTTAGTGGTGGGGTAAGGTGGAACACGTGGTCACGTGCGGCTAATAAGTCACAAGACATGAGTCGCCATGATAGGCGCTCGCGCATGGTAATTAGGCTTGTGTGCAGTGCCTCATAAGCCCACGTGCCACACGAATTCTGCCCCAAGCCCCCGATTTCCACCTAGATTTCGAGCACAAGGGCCTCCTGAACTCCAGCATTCCAATGGTAGTCTTGAAATCCCGGAGTTCCTGCACCTTCCCCCTCCTTTCCCGGCCAGTCTCGGAAACGTGGGTGCGCATCTTTAAACGTGCGCTTCGAGGCCCTTTCATGCCGCACGTATATCTATGCACGGGCCCCAGATGTCTCTTCTCCTGGCACCACTTCCGGAGCGTGTCCAGCGAAAGATTCCAAATCCCCAAAAAACTAAGGATTTCAAGAAATCCAAAAAATTACCCGAATCCTGGAAAATCCCTTACTATTTGATTTTTGAATAGTATTTGTTCTTGACTACTTCATTTGGTCTTTGTTTGATTGTTTGGAGAAGTCAGCAGCGGAGTCAAAGTCCGAGAAACCACCTTGCCAGTTTTCCAGTCCAGTGCAGCTCAAGTCTTTGAAGTGACTCCATTTGGAAGTTGTCTTAGTGTTTGTTTGTCTTGTTGAAGTTTTTTGGCCTCTACTTTGAAGAGACTGCTTTTTGGCTTCCCTTTTTGACTTCTTTTTTTGACTTGTTTTTGGAGATTTCTTTGGGTCATTTCGAACGTCTTGGGTCTTTATTGGTTTACTTCTGCTTTGTTAAGTTTGTGAAGTACCAGTTATTTCCGTTTTTTTTGGTGAACAGTCAGTCCATTTACACGGTTGTTTATTCCTGGTGAATATACAGTCCATTTATCGTGGAAAATCAGTCCAATTCTTTTGGTACTCCTGGTGTGAATCTATTCTCATTGATTCATTGGTTCTGAATCTGTCTTTTGGAACTCACTTACACTCGAGGAATTTCTCACCCGTTCATTCTATTTCTCAGTCGTGAACCTTGGACTCATCTTTCTGATCATCACTCCTGATTTCTTAGTCAATCTTGGGAAGAAGTCCAAAGTCAATCTTAGAGTCAAACTCGTCTTATTCAGTCAAAGAATCTGACGTTTTCTTGAAGATCTGACGCTTTCTTGAGATCTGAGTGTTTCGTGAGATCTTATTGTGTCTTGAACTAGTCATTCTGAAAGTCTGTCTGAAGCCAATCTCAGTCAGTCAGAAGATCTTGTTAATACTGACCAGAACAGTCAATTGATTTGATTAGTGGTCATTGACTTCAGTCGTCATCAGTTCTCCAATCAACCATCATCCAGTTTACCAGTTTACTCGCTATTACTTGTTGATCATTAGATATCCATTCCAGTCATCAGAAATCATCCCTAGACGATCTATTCCATCGGACTATCTATTCCACCCTTAGACGATCTATCAGTCTATCAGTCTATCATCAGTCAAATATTAATTATTCCAGTCCAATCTTGACTCTTTAGAAGTCATCAGCCTTCACAGATTACTTGATAACTACGATTTAGAGATGAGTCTGACAATACCTGGCGTGACCAGCCTCCCTGCTCCGCCACGGCTCAAAACAACCATTATCCAGCTCAATAAGGATATCGACCCCGAGGATAACAACTATGAGGTGCTCTCCAACGACTATAATCAGTGCACCAGTACATACGGCGTGGTGGAACAGCCCAAGAAGAAACGGAGACGGTCTTCGTTTGTGGATAAAGCGGAGATGGCGAGGAGAAAGGCCGAGACGAAACAACTACATTCCAAGATCGAAAAGAGACGCCGGATCAAGATCAACCGGGAATTCGAGGCCTTACAATACCTCATTCCTGCATGCAGGGCCCTCGACAAGAAGTCAAAGGCTGACAGAAAGCCAGAGAAGGGGGATGTTTCCAAGTTGGATAAGTATGATGGGAAAACAGAGGGGAGATTCGACGTGAAATCAGAGAAGTCAGAGAAGGCCGAGGGAATGTATAAGTTGACCATTCTCAAAACCTCCGTGGAGTACATTCTATACCTCCACCACATCATCCAGAAACAACACGAAATGTTGCGTTCAAAGTGCCAGGACTACTCCTTCGATATCTCCTTTTCTGAAGTTCCTTTGGACGTCAATCAGTACCGGAATATCGACCAGGAGTATGTATTTGGCTACGATTCTGATAAGGAGGAGAAAGAGGACAAGTTTGGACGCCACGAGGTGATTCCCGAGGATTTAAATGAATTCAGTGAAAAGAGCAAATCTTTTGAGCCCAAGAGCGAGTCTTTGGAGGCCAAAAGTGACCTTGGGGTCGTGGGGATGTCTGGGTCTATTAGATCTGAGTCCGTCCGGTCTGATTTGGTCAAATCTGGGTTTGTTTCTGAGATCAGTGGGGATTCCGGAAGAGGAGGAGAATCTGCAAGGTTTGATTTGGGAGGCTCTTCTTTGGATCCGGAAGATCTGTGGACCCCTCTGGTTATCCCAGTGATGGCGTGCATGCAGGACAAGAGATTTCCCAGCAAAGGTGGAGTCAAAGAAGAGTTCTTCCGCAACGATTCCGGGTTCTGCTCCCAGTTCCGGTTCCAGAGTCTGCACCGTCAAGGTCTGCACTCATTGGAAACCTCTCCCTTCACCATTCCCATCAAGTCACAGGTCAAAAACACCTTTCTCCTTCCCGATCCGGCTCTCACATACTCCTCAGATAGCAGAGATGCTTATACGCGGGATCAGGGGAGTATAGGGCTGAGAGACGCTTTTTTCCGAGACCAAACACTTAGCGTGGGCCTGAGAGACGTGTATTTCCGGGACCCAGCAAGTATAGGGCTGAGAGGCAGTCTTCTGGAAGACACGCTGTACGTGCACTCGTTGCCCCGCAAAAAGTTCTTCAAGAGCAAGGTTCCACCCACCAACTCCGTGATCAACATTCTCTCGGACGAAAAGGCCAAGGCCGAGACCGAAGAGATGAATAGCGTGGCCAAGGCCTCGGAGGCTCTTTTGACCTTTAGAAAGCCAAGCATAGAGAGGTTGTTGAATTAGAATCCATGTATCCATGTATCCTGGTGACATGGATGAATCTTGGTATTCATTGAATTATGGATCTGGTATTCCTGGAATTACGTTGGGTCATAGATCGATCATGAAATTCCATGGAATTACGTTGGATCATGGATCATGGTGATTCATGGACCAGAAGTACATTACTTGAGCTAATATTAATAGAGATTAAGAACTAGATATTCAGCAGAATGAACACTAACACTGCTACTATAGGATATAACAGCAGTCTTAGGACACCACAATAGACTATAGACTATAAATACAGGATCTACTAGGAGATGCTGGATTGAGCTTCAAAAAGGTCCAAAGTGTGCTGTGTCCATAGTCATGGACTCTTAAATAGCTCGTTGTGGGAGAGAGACTAGGTGAATGGTGAACATGATACTCGAACAAAGCTGTTGTTTAAAGAAGACGAGGAAACATCACTAGTGCTCTACTCTATGTTACTAAGTGCTACTCTATGCTACTATGAGTCTACTCTATACCACTACAGTACTCTAATCAATACCACTACAGTACTCTAATCAATACCACTACCACAGCACCACCACTGCTACAATACGTTTTGGCCTGTACTACAACCTCATACTATACCCACAAAATACCCTATAGCCTATAGTCTATACATTCAGTCGATGGTCCATTTTCATAGTGTATTACATACTATAGCACTCCATACTTCGAGCTCCACGCTCCACACTCCACACTCCATTCCCTGAACCCTATCCACTTTACTGTATACTGTATACTCTACTCCATACTCCGTAGTATACACTCTACAACCCATAGTAGACTTCATAGTAGACTCCATAGTAGACTCCATACACTATATTCTGAACACTATACCCTAAAGTACTACAGTAGAACAATTAACTACTAGTACTACTACTAGTACGACGTGACTTCCCATACTATTTACCTGATAATATCCGAACCGAGAAATTTATGAGTACCGGAATCCTTAAGTACCGGAAACCTTGAGAATACTTAGTATAGACCAACGTAGCCCTACTGAGTAAGCTTAGTGTACTCCATAAATTCAGTATAGTTAGTATTTTCAGTACAGTTAGTATAGACTGACTGACATAGTTAGTAGAAGCAGACATGGACATAGACAGTATAGCTGGTATAGTTTTCATGGTGATGTTTATGGTGGCTTATGGTGATTTATGGTGGTTTATGGTATTAGAATAATGTATTGTATGGGTTCGCGTTTTGGCTGCAAACTTACTCTTATTCTAGAAAATACTACTAGTGCGCAAAATGCTGGAAATTCTTTAAATACTTGAATAAATTAGATTATGCTGATCCAAGCATTACCCAAATGAGGTTTATATCTGGATACGACTTGTAGGCCAGCACTCTGGGTATCTGTTATGGGGCATTAATATATAACTAGGCATGCAAAGGTATTTGGAGCAGGAAGCTACATATACCTGCTACTACTGTCTGATACACTGCAATACTACTACAAGTAGACCAAACTACTATGATTTATACAGCCATTCACCTTTATACTCCTTTATTAATTCATAACTCATACTTATTGCTCGTATATTCACTGGTAGTACTCACTCCTAGTACTCACTCGTATATTCACTCGTAGTGATATCTCCTAGTAAACTATTCATACTCTTTATACTCTGTTGTATTTATCACTGATGTTGGTTTGCACATAGCCCAGCATATCAAGACTCCAGTAAGTCGCCATTGTTGGGAGAACTACGGATACCACTTTAATACTCTACGGTAGCTTATACTAACATATAGTGTCCATGGACTATGACAGGAGACAATAACACCACAGTATACTAAATGTTAGATTCTTTTAAGCACGTAAATTACCTAACTATAATCGTTGATGATTCCTCAGTAAGAGGAATCGGCCACCATTAAGTATTCTGCCGGAAGGTGGCCGAAGGGGTGTAGTAACGGTGAACCAAAAGGGGGGGTAGTAGTAGCATCGGTTCCCGATTAACTGGGCACGTGAGCTCAATCCCTATATGGGTTGTATTTCACCCATCTTGGATCTAATACTAAAGGGAATATGACACTATGACACTACAGTATACTATAGGAGATCATACGGACTAAAGATTACTCTAGGTTTTATAACACACATAATAGTCTATAAAGAACAAGACTATAAATGGATTGAAGAAAATGTCAGACACCATTAAACCTTAGGATGCATAGTAGACCATAGGAGAGTGTAATAGACTATAGGAGAATATAGTAGACTATTGTAGACTATGGAGATTATAGTAGACCATAGGATGCATAGTAGTCTATAGGAGATTATAGTAGACCATAGGGAAGTTTAGAAGTCTATAGGATGCATAGTAGACTATAGGAGATTCTAGTAGTCTATAGTAGTCTATAGGCTAATATAGTAGTCTATAGGAGATTCTAGGAGATTCAAGGAAATGGAGTGGATTTACGAATTACCTCTGTTATTGTCAAGTACTGCTACTTATTAAAGGTGGGCTAGAAAAGGCTCAGTAAATATTCTGTGATAGCTCAGATGCTTGAGTACACAAGACCCGTTCACAACCCAAACGATATCGGCCACTTCGCCGTACCCAGAGACCTCGAAGACCCCTCCCACGTCGTATAGGCGTTACATCCAAAGGTCCAGCCCCAGAACCGGCCGAAAAGTCTTTGACAAGAAAGGAAACGAGGTATGTGAATTGACGTCAGGCTGCGTATGGTCTACTTTGGATAACATGAAGACTGTCAGGTGAAGACTGACTGGTGAAGACCCTGAACTTATGAGCTTCCGATCTGATGTGAGTCTATGGCATAATCTGTGACA
This sequence comes from [Candida] ipomoeae, assembly GCA_002370145.1. Lineage (NCBI taxonomy): Eukaryota > Fungi > Ascomycota > Pichiomycetes > Serinales > Metschnikowiaceae > Metschnikowia > [Candida] ipomoeae. The sequence continues at coordinate 25,485 of NKZK01000552.1, read as the reverse complement.
CTTATATCTGCAATCCAATGTCAGTATACAGTAGCAGTAGAGTATTAGTAGAGTAAGTAGTACTGTAGTACTGTAGTGCAGTAGACTAAGTAGTAGTAGAGTAGAGTAGAGTAAGTAGTAGAGTAAGTAGTAGAGTAGTAGAGTAAGTAGTAGAGTAGTAGACTAAGTAATAGACTAAGTAGTAGAGTAGTAGAGTAGTAGTTGTCAAATCCACCATAGGTAGTGCTCTATCTATTGAGGTATTATGAAGCCTCTCTGCCTGATACTAACAGTGTCCATTGTTTGAGACCTTCTAACCAGCCATCTACCAGCCACCCCTTCTCTTGAAAAGTTATTCAAGCAGCTCAGAAACATCCTCTTGAGGAATCATCAACGAATAAAGATAAATTAGTACTTAACGTTACAACAAGAATCTAACAGTAGTAGTAGTAGTATGGTAGAGTAGTACACTAGCACACTATGATCTGATGTGAGTGTGATGAATAAATGCATGCTAGAAATTGGTAGTTACAGGTTCATAGTACTTGTTATTAATTACTCTTCTTTACTACGCTAAGAGTATATTTCTTACAGACAGATAGGTCTGCTTCTCTGGTAGTACTGAGTGTATAGAGCAGTGGAAATACAAATACAGAATGCCACGGGACTTTAAGCTACAGTAGACTATGGGAGGTCTAAGACTATTACACTATGAGCCTGCTGTCTATTGTATATATTATAGGACACACAGTAGACTATGGGAAACATAGGGGACTATAAGAGAACAGTCTTGGAGTCTATAGTAGAGTATAAGAGAACAGTATACTATGGGAAATATAGGAGACTATGAGATGGGGTTCGAGACTATGGGAGAACAGTATACTGTATGAATCTATAGGAGTCTATGAACCTATGAGACTAGGATTCGGAGACTCGACTTGGATTCGGAGACTCAGTAGAGATTTGGACTACTCGCAATTATACTTCAATAGCATTTCTACGAACGGCCTTAGATCAGACACTCACCAGCCTAACCAATAGAATCAATGGATTGACTATGACTGACACATTCTACTAACTCTCCAAAACACCAGACCAAATTTAAATACCCTGTTCCGGGACCAAGAGACCGCATTCCCGAAGCCATTCCACGTACTCATCGATCACACTGGGCCACGAACTCATCTCATCATATGCACGTAAATGTATAGGGTCCTCCACCACCACCTCACTCAAAAATTTAAGGAACATCACCCAGAGATCTTTGGACACGGGCTTCTTATGTGTCTGGAGAAACTCGTACCACCGTTCAAGCCGTGGAAACGTGTGTTCAATGGGCCACTGGCCTGTAGTTGCTCGCTCACCAAAGAGAAGACGCCAGTACTCAATGGATTCTTCGGCAGAGATGCTCTTGATGCGGGAATCACTCGACCGGATGAAATCAAAGCAGTAGCTGTAAAAACGACTGAATTCTACATCATCCTGAAGGATTTGCCGGTGTCGTGTGTCCACCACTTTCTGCATACTTTCCACCACTACATCCACCAGATCCCCTTCCTTACCTTTTTCGACCCTCTGTTTCTGCTTCTCCAAGACCTCCTTCTCTAAAGCAGCCAGCCAGAAAGAAATAAACTTGGCCCGGTCGAATTCACCCATCCGTAAGCTGCCCAAAAGGTATGCTACGGTTAAACTGCGTAAATCCTCGGGCTCAAGCCCCAAATCCTGGAGGTACGCCAACGTGCCGTCGATGGAAATGGTGGTTTCCGTTTCCTTGTACTTGTTGAAAACATTGACGAGCTGGGGATCTTCCACGGCCTGCTGGGAGCTGAAATAGGCGTCGGAGGCTCGCTGGAGATCGTACTGGTGCAGTTCTAGGAGTTTGGCTGCAGTTTTTTCGCTGGCGCCGGTGACGGCACAGAACTGCCTTCGGAGCTCGCTTTTGGATGCCTAGAGTTAGTAGGAACGGACGGGGGTGGACAACGACATACCATTGGATGTGGTGGTGGAATGTTCACGTGATGTGGATGTCATGTGCGCCATCACGTGACATCATAAACATGACAATATGCAGGGGCATTTTCACGTGCCATTCACGTGAAAGTCATCCAAAAGTCACGTGAAAGTCACGTGCAAATCAGAACGTGACTTTTGAGTGACTTAGATGTCACGTGCTGGCGCACATGACATCCACATCCATATCAACACACACTATCACATGAACCTCCCCTTGACGCGAGAGGCCGTGGCACGGGTTCTCCCCGCCCAGACGCTCCTGGACTTGGTGGCCGAGCCGCACGACTTGGAGAACGATTTCCACGTGCTCTTGGACTATCTCCAGCCGTATTACGACCCCCACCCCGTAGCAGAGCCGCTGCCCCGAGTCCGAGCAGCGGCTAAACGGTGTTTAAAAGATCCAGGCCACCATGGCGATTTTGTACGGCTTTTGCTCAACACCATCCGAGGCCAATTCCACTCGCATTTCCGAGTTTTGTGTCAAACGGCTCTGTTGGGCCAAGTGGCAATGCAAGTGCAACGGCTCCGGGAGTATTACGGGCGCAAAACCGCCGTGCTCAATTTATCGGTGTTGGCAGGCGAACTGCTCCAGAGGGGGATCAACGGGTACTTTATACAGTACCTCCATACGCCCCGACTTTTAAGTGAACTCGAAGCTTTGGCTGCTGAAACGCTTTCCAGGGTGGGAGAGAATGGAAACGGTGCAAGAAAAGGGTGTGAGAATTATGGCGAACGAAGTGAGAATTATGGCAAACGAGGTGAGAATTACGGGGAAAGAGAGAGGGAAAAAGAGAGTGGAAGGGTGGAGAATTACGGGAGAAAAGAGAGTGAAAGGGTGGAGAGTTTTAGTGAAAGGGCAAATTTCAGGCCAAGAGGCGAGAATTTTAGAGAAAAGGCGGAATTTGGGGGTGGGTTGATGCTGCCGTTGGGTGCAGGAACGGATACCCCCAGACCAATCACCATATTCAAAGTCTTGGCTTCGGTGGGAATGGCTGAGGCTATACAGAGTATGGTGGTGCGACACGCTACCAAGAAGATGCTGGCATACTTGGAGGGCCATTGTGCAGGTGTGTGGGATCGGTGTGTGTTGGGCCACATCCAGAGCTGGGTCAATGAGAGCTTGGCCCCGGTGTTCGAGCTTGCATGCAGTACCCGGCTTCATTTCACCCACGAGTTGATGGGAATAGCCCGGGACGAGCTCATTTTGCTTCGTATCCGGGAGATTTATGCCATGGTGCAAGTGTACCCTGAGCTGGAAGCATCACTTACAGAGCTCCACCGGTGTCTTGTGCAGGCCCAGAATCCACTGCACCGGACCCGACTCGTGGACTCGTTTGTGGGGCTTTGTCTGCGGTTTCTCCTCAATTCCGCCTCCAATACCGTGGACATCATTCTCCTCTATACAAAGACCCTAAAGGCGTTTTTGCTGGTGGACCCGACGGGAGTGTTGCTAGATAAGGTGGCCCGGCCCATGCGCAAGTACTTGAAGAGCAGGCCCGATTTGGTGCTGCAGCTTGTGCGGGCCATGTTGGACCAGAACCCCAATACGAACCGGTTGGTGGAGTTGTCGAATGCCATCTTTGCTCCTTCGGCCCAGAACCTTCCGTTTGTGGATGACTTATCGGACCTCGACTGGTGCCCCGACCCGATCGATGCCCTTCCGGATTTCCGCAAACGGAAGGTCTTGGATGTGGTGCAGGCGCTCACGTCTATCGTGCACCTGACGTCTGTTTTCGTGGACGAGTTCACCAGCTTGTTTGGGGACCGGCTTCTCCAGACGGAGAAATACTCCCCTCAGAGTATACTTGAGTACGTGGCCCACTTGAAGGCCCGTTTTGGGGCGGGTGAGTTTGCTACGTTGGATGTGATGATCCGGGATATCGACGAAAGTATGCAGTTCAACGATATGCTCCGAAAACAGGGCTTTTTCTCCTCCCATTCCGTGCCTTTGAGCGTATCGGTGCTCTCCAAGATGTACTGGCCCAGCGTCCATGAAAACCTCTCGGAAAACGACTTTTTCCCGATTCCAGTTGAGGCCGAGTTTGGTGCTTATTCGGATAAATATAAGCACCTCAACAAAGGCAGGGCCATTACTTTGATTCCGTCCTTGGGCACTGTCAAGGTGGAGCTCTGCATGCACGACACGGCCAAGGAATTCTCCGTGTCTCCTGCACAGGCCAAGGTGATTGAAGTGTTTGACGACGATATGGATTCTATGACCTTGGAAACCGTTTCCATGGTATGTTCCATGCCGTCGTATGTGACGTCGCAGGCCTTGAAGTTCTGGGTCCAAGAGGGTGTGCTTATCCAGGAGAATAACCTGTACAAAGCAGTTGCCTAGCTACTTATTTAAGATATGGTTATTCTGATCTGCCCATTATTCTGATCTGACCATTATTCTGAATCAAGGAACATGTGGCTTTATTCTTTTGGGCTGCTGGTTATCTACCCAAAGGCCAATATACGGTGCTGTTGTTCAAGACATCCAAGCACTTGGCAGATCCAGAATTATCCATTGTGCTTCAAAATGTACTTGGAAAGCAACACCCAGAAAGTGGTTCTTCTGGTCCAGTCACAGGAGCCATGGTCATTCAAAGTACTCGAGTCTGGCAGTCACCAATCTAACTCCCACCAATTACTCTGAAGTCTGGTGACTACCCATTGTTCTAAGATCTGGACACTAATCTGTCCAAGTGCTCTGAGAGTATGACCAGTCAAACCAATTATTCTTGCTCCTCCTTCCTCCTTTGATCCTCCCTTGACCACTTCGCTTTAGTCTTTGGTCTTTGCTGTGGTATTTTGTGGTATTTTGTGGTATTTTGTGGTACTTTGTGGTATTGTCCAGTGGTGGAGGAATCTGAGTACATGACATTCAATTTCAGGAGATTCACTGGTGGAAATTTCAGCATCTTTAGCTCCGCACATTGTCTACCTTTTGATGTCCATAAATCTCACGGCAATGCTCAAAAAGTTGGAGCCACTCTTCCAAATGCAAGCTTGTTGTTGACAGGAATGGAACTACTGGTCAGGTTTTGTACTTGAACTTGTTTCTAGGAAACATGTTATTGGCTACGATATGCATTTACAAAGCATGTACAGGACAGATCAGTCAGTTTTCTTTTGTTTAATTTGGGCATAGGCAAACCTGACTGACCGAGAATCTGACTGAGAATCTGACTGAGAATCTGACTGAGAATCTGACCGATTGGGAATCGCTTGATTTACTGGGGACAGACTACGGTTGAACTGCTGGTTCAGTGAAACCATAGTCATTAAAAAGCTTTCCACTTGAGACCCAAGAACTTCGTATTGAATTTACACTCAAATCCATACGACTGGTATTGAATCATGGAGCCAAATACTCCTTGGAATAATGCACCGATTACAGTGACCTGACAAAGTGTCGAGTGTATCAAATAGATATACTAGTTCCGAAAGGCATTCCTTTTATAACGTGTTTGACTGCTCTCTTGACAATCATGATGGCGTCATGCACGTCTCTCTCTCTCTCTCCATTGGCAATGCCCTTAGGGTTGGATCTTGGTATGACTCCCGTATATGAGTAGTGAGCCTTTATTCCATTGATAACGATGAATGATTGATGGTGATGCTTAGCCGACTACATTGGCCTTAATATCTCATACCATAGTTAATGTTACATAATCGGTGAAAGTCAGTTGAGTAGCAAGTAGTCCACATTGCCACAAGTAAGTGAATCCCGTTGAGCCACTAGTTGATAGTCTTTGGGTAGTGGCCAGTGACCCCATTTAAGGATGACCCTTTATTTTGATCCACAATGGTGATCCTCTGAAGTTCATGGACCAATAAAAGGAGCTCTTCAAATAAGCAAGGAAAGCTCTAGAGCTTGCTCTAGAAGTACTCAAGTAATGAGCAAACATGGCCAATGGACTTCAACAATACCCTCAGGAATAATATTAGATCCAGTATTTTCCACAATAATATTTAGATCCCGTAATTTCCAGAATAGACTTCTTAGACTTTTTTCTTTCAGACCTTCAAGCAATGACTTCCACTAGCAATCTCAAGGTGACTTAACACCACAGTTTTAAGCAAATGACTTTCAATAGCAAACATTCAATAATCGCCTCTCAAGAAGGCAATTCAACACCAAACCAGTACTTATCTTCCCCAATCAGCTCTCACGGTAGCTTTTCAAGGACCCCAGCAAATCACATAACTTCCATATAGAGACACCATAAAATAACTCAGTACAAGTCACATGATCTCCGCATAGAAAAGTCATACACTGACTCAGTATAATCACATGACTTCCAGTATAGCTAGAGTCAGATGGTGAATCCTGATAGCAATTCCAGGTTTTCAGATGCTTCATTCGGGCCTCAGAACACTTCAACGAAGAAGTAATACCTTGATCCATGTCTCAGTATTTCCAGGGATAACTGAACAGATTTACCCTTGAATTCAGATACTTCAAGGGATAACTGAAAGTAGATTTCCAGGGATAACTAAGAATAGATTTCCAAAGATAACATACCTTCATCCTGGGCTCACTCATTCATCCTGACTCATTCATCCTGGCTTTACGTCCGCCTAGTTGATGTTGCCGTTGACGGCCTTGACAATGTCCACGCCCGAGACCTTCTGGTTGTACAGCGAGCTGGGCTGCCACTTGCGCATGTTACGCACCTCGTCCATGGCATGGCCCGGAACACGCACGTTCCAGTTACGCTCAAGATGGAGCTGGACGTCCCGCACATCGATGGAGTCGGTCTTGCGATGCTTGGCCAATCTGCAAGCAAACGTGGTGACCGAGCTGACGAACTCGTCTGCAAGATCAAGGAGCAACTCCTCCACGTCTCCATCGATGGTTGTTTTCCCATCACCTTCGTCCGCACCAATGGTATTGACCAACTCCGTGAGCTTGCGTTTGGTGAGCACTCTTCCGCCGTTATCTTGCATTGGACCTGTGGATGCCACATCAAACGTAGGCATACGCAAGATGGCAGGCGAGTTAATCACCTGACCAAGCCCCGAGGTGCCTCCTCCACTAAGCGTGGGGCGTACACTATTCTGGCCGGGCTTCAACGTGATGGGGTTATGAGGCTTCACGTTGATAGTGCTCAGGATCGGCATCGACGGCACACTGGGTTTGGTCACCAGCGAAACATTGACTCCACCAGCCACGGGAGTGGTCACGCTGGCCGCCTGGCTCTTGAGCCCCGGCGTGCCTGCACCGGACCCCCCTAGAGCCCCGGACGCCCCGCTCTGAGGGTCGGAGTTCTGGGCATTGGCGTTGCTGGCTGCGAGCAGCGCATTGGTCACGTTGGGAGTGACGGACGAGTTGACGTTGTTGGCCACGTTTCCTGAGGTGTGCATGTTGGTGCTTCCCGTATTGGAGCCGTTGTTGACTGCACTGGGAGCAGCACTGGGGGTGGAGGGACCCAGGGAGTTGCGGACCTTGTCTCCAAGCTGGTCACGCATGTAGAGGGCATACTTGGAGTATTGGCCGTATTTCAAACGGAGCTCCTGGAGCTGGTTATCGATCTGCGTGGTCTCGTCGGGCTTGATATCGGGTCTTTTGGTGGCCTCAAGCGTCCGGATCCGCCGTTCCAAGTCCTGGAGCCGTGTCCGTACCTGGTTATACTTCTCCATGGTGACTCCCGTACCTACGATGGGCAGAGACGTTTCGGAGCCGCCGGAACCTGCAGCTGCTGCTTTGATGTTGGAGTTATTGGGGAAAGTAGCATTTGCACCTGCTCCAAAGTTGGTATTTCCACCGGAATTGTTGGAAAAATTGGGGTTTCCACCGCCTGGCGTGCCGTAATTATTGGTTCCACTATTACTATTGCCAAAATTGGTGTTTCCACTATTACTATTGCCGAAATTGGCGGTGCCATTAGCACTATTGCCGTAACTGGAGGAGGAGGGCCCCAGATTGGCGGAATTGGCACTTTTGGCACCCACACCACCCTGGCTCCCCATAACATCACCCAGAACATTGTTCATACCATTCACCCCTGCATTGGAAGGCATCTGGCTTCCCCCACTAGACCCAGTGGAGGTATTCGGGGCACTAGCACCCGCGGGAGCCGCTGTGGAGGTGGAATTGAGCCGGGACGCGGCCGCCCGTTGTTGCTGTTGCTGGCGGTAATTTACAAGCACCTGCTTGATTTGTTCTGCTCGAGCATAGTGTTGTCTAGCCTTGGCTGTATCAGCCCCTGCGGCTTTGGCCTGAGCAAGTTCCTCCTTGAGCGCCTCCAAGAGCCGCGTGGCCTGTGCAGGCTGGATCATCTGGATCATGTTCTGCTGGGACGCGGACGGTTGTGAGGGGGGGTTGCCTTGGTTCTGGCTCATGATATGGTAGTTGTTAGTAGAGTGCGCGGATGCACGGGTTCGAAAATGGATGGTGGATGGTGGAGGTAGAATGGTGCACGGGTTTTTGTGGTTGGTGCACGGGTCTTGGGGCTACTAGTATGGTGCACGGGTGTAAAGGGACCATGGTTAAATTAAATGGAACCGTTTATATGGAATGAACTGGTAAGTGTTGATATTCGTAAAGTGATATGCAGGAGGTAGTGGAATTGACCAGGAAAAGGAAAAGGGAAGGGGGGGATGGTGGTGGTGATGACAGGTGATGGTGAAGACAGGTGCTTAGGTGCAGAAATATCGATTATGCCTGAAGAGATACTGAGTATAAGATAGCTTTGTTTGCACGAAACACCACTCGCCAGACTGACAGACAGGATGATTTTGAAGTGTGCAGAATCTCCACTGGAAGTTTCACTATCAACTCTTTGCCTTTTGCAGTTGAGAGCTGAGTCGATCCTTTACCGTAAAAGTCAAGGTACCATAGTCGTTAGTGATATTCCGTTCAGTAGTCAGTCAGTAATAATAGTCGGCAATGGATGTTAGAAAAGGAGGTAGTAGCCAGTAGTTGTAGTAGTCATTAATTGAAGTCAGTATTCAATAGTAGTAGTAGTCAGTATTCAATAGTAGTAGTAGTCAGTATTCAATAGTAGTAGTATTCAATAGTAGTAGTAGTCATTACTAGAATTCAGTAATAGCTGTAACCAGTATTCAATAGTAGTAGCACTAGTTAGTGGTCAGTAGTTGTGGTAGTCCTTATCAGAAGCCAGTAGTAATACTAGTAGTAGTCATTATTAGAAATCAATAATATCTATAGTATTCAATAGTAGTGATGGAAGTCAGAACTGGAAGTAGTCAGTAATAGTTGTATTCAGTAGTAGTAGTCGTATTAGTCAGTTATGGTAGTAGTTTCTGTTTATTTAGGGTTACTTCAGGTACTCTGTTCCCTATTTTATTCGCCGATAAGGTATTAGACGTATAACAAGAATCTAACAGTAGTAGTCAGGGACGGTAGTCAGTCAGTAGTAGTATGCAATAGTAGTAGCCAGTATTTAATAGTAGTAGTATGCAATAGTCGTATCCAGTATTTAATAGTAGTAGTAGTAGTCAATCTCGCTTGAGCTTGATAGAATTAATGGTAACATTAGCATCTTCCAACTTGCAGGGAAGGCATAGTCTCTTGCTTCTGGAATCTTCGTAATCTCTCTTGAGATCATGAAATATCTGGCTCATCTTAACTGCGAGTTCAGCAGTAGTAGTAATAGTACAGTAGTACTAGTAGAGTAGTACTAGGATAGTATAGTAGTAGTAATAGTGTAGTAGTAGAGTAGTGATAGAGTAGTTGTATTAGAGTAGTAGCATGAGTGAGTGGGTTAGGAGTGAGTCAGGGGTGAGCTGAATATTGATGTGGAACTCAAATGTCCTCATCTCTTCAATTTCCATTAAAAGACATACAACCTCGGATCCATACTTCATCAAATATAACTGTATTTTCTCCCAGATTCTGAAGAGGAAGAGACAGGTCCAGCTAGATAGCTGCTAGGAGACTACGAAGGTTATCAGAACGTTTTCAGAACGTTTTCAAAATACAGTATATATGAATCGGTCTACGTCATGAATTCATGTCGAGATAAATCAATCATGTATAGTAGCATTATGAGCTGATTACTACTAGACTAGAGTAGTCAGTATAGCATATTGAGTATTACTATAGTATATATTGTAGTAGAAGAGTAGTAGTATATTACTGTAGTAGTATACTGTAGTAGTATACTGTAGTAGTATACTGTAGTAGTATATAGTAGTAGGAGTATACTGTAGTAGTATATAGTAGTAGGAGTATACTGTAGTATAGTATATAGTAGTTGTATACTGTAGTAGTACTGTAGTAGTACTGTAGTAGAATAGGTAGTAGTAGTATACTTTAGTAGACTGTAGTAGAAGAGTAGTAATATCTGAACATGACACCAGTGCACCGTCACCATGGTCAGGGTAGTCTTGTAGCACATGATTCAGAATATGATCTACTATAGTAGTAGACATTCTAGTAGTATGTAGTATAGAGATTAGATACTATGAGACATTCTGTACCAAAACATTAAGGTCTAGGCAAGTCTATACGCTATACGCTATACGCTATACGCTACAAATGCAAAATAAAGGATTGAATTGCGAGCAAGGGTATTGTGGGTATTCTCGGTATCCAATCTTTGAAATCCCATCTTTGAAATCCCATCATTAAAAATCATTAAAAAGCAACCATAACTTTCGTCTTCCGTCATGTTGGATCGCCTAATTCATTCCTTCTTCTTGAAAGAATGTCCTTCCTTCTTCATGCAAAAATTCCATTCCTTCTTCTTGGAAAACTCCATTTCTTCTTCTTGAAAAAAGAAGTTCCTTTCTAGCATAGTTTTGACTCCTCTGAATTCTGTTGACTCAATTTGTAAGCCCAAAGGCCAGTTTTGGGTATCTTAACACTCTCGATTTCTTGGATACTCCACTCTATGGTCTTGTTTTGGTCTTAGCCTGGGTCTTGGTCTCGGCCGGTCTTGATCTTGGTTGGTCTTGGTCTTGTTTCAGTCTTGGTCTTGTTTTGGTTGGTCTTGGTCGGTCTCTGATCCCTAGAATCACCAGCACAGAGACTTACTCCTCTAGGGCAAAACACCGCTCGATGCTCTTCTCGTTGTTCCCGAACCAGTGAGGCACCACCACGCCCAACGATACCATCACGAAAATAAGCGTCATGGCCAAGTTGTAGCCCGTGTCCAAGGCTGCTGCAACCACATAGTTGTACTTGGCCCAGAGCTTGTGCTTATAGCGAAACGCCCAGAATTGCGTGGCTGTTCCACCAAGAAATTTGGAGAAGTAGCCCGTGGAGATATTGCCGTAGAACCGGCTGAGTGTGGAGAAAAGCACCGTGGTATTCCAGAGCTCAAAGTGCAATTTGCTTCGTGGGAAGCGACGGTGGAGCGAGAACACCACCAATGGACAGACGAGCCCCACCAAAAATCCATACGGCAACGCAGGGTACTTGGAGAAGAGTCTCCGTGGTCCAAGAACCACATACTGGATGGCGTTGGTATGGTACGTCTGTACAGCCTGACCCGACCACTGTTTCAAAGGGTCACGTAACTGACCCGTCAAGTACGCCCATTTCGTCACCATCACCCACCGGAACGTCAAGTAGTTTATAGGCACGCCAATGAGCTCTCCGTACACTTGGGCCAAAAACACTAGTCTGGGCGGGATATGGTTGTAGAACCCAAACTTCATCAGCTCAAGGTGGAACTGCGCCCTATACCAAGCGTCCCCAGCCACACTACCGAAAAAGGCGGCTCCGGCTGGGTGTTTCATGTTGGTATCCTGGATAAGATATCCGTAAAGAAGCTCATTGAAGGTACCAATGGGGAGCTGGAAGTTTGAGAGTGCATATAGCCACATGAGTGGAGTGATGATCACTGACCCCACCACCAACGCTATCAAGCATGTCCACCAGGGCATGAAAAGAGACCCCATATTGTGTGTGAGGGCTAGCATGGCTATGGAAACCACAAATAACGCTCCGTACCAGCTGTACGGCACAGCAGCATATGCACGGTGGAGCTTATTGAGGCGATCATCATAAAGCTTGGTTTTTCCTTTCAAAGCTCCCCGGATTTTCTCCCATGCAAATGCCACCACCCATACTAACCCGGAGATATAAGCAGCATAATCGAAGAACATGTTCCAGGCCCGTTGGGGGCCGAGGTGGACGGGTCCATAGTGCTCATATGCCGTCTCGTTGAACGTCCCCTGCACCGTAATGAGTTTTTCAGTAGGGTAAAGGTCTCCTGAATCCGTAAACAACTTATTGGACATGATCCCGTGCTTATACGAAAAAAGCGGCGACCATTTGGCCAACGGGATCAACACCCATGCACCCAAGACAAACCCAATGAACTGGATGATTTGCACCCAGTACGGATACAACATCACCTGCAGTGTAATGTTGGCCCAGTCAAAGGACAAGTTGAGCACACCCATGCCTCCGAGTCCCAGGCCCACAAAGTTGACTGTGCGGTTATGAGGGGCCATGTAGCAGAGGATAGCCACGGACGAGACCATGGGGAAGAGAAATTCGGGGAGCATTTGCCAGAGGCATACAAATCCGGCACAGAGGAAGAAGACCTTCATTTGCGAGTTCCCCGTGGCACTGTTCTCGTCTCCACTTTCGGATCCCCTTCTGTTCCCATACCTATGTCCATTTTCAGACCTCTTCAGTCCCCTTTCGGACCCCCTCTTTCCCCTTTCAAACACGTTTTGTCCCCTTTCGGCTCTTCCCTGTGCCCCAGATGCATCCCCCTTTATATCTTCCTCTATTTCATCCTGCATGTCTCCATCCCGGACCCCATTGTCTCCCTCAGAGTACTCGGGTCTAGACCCTGCAGTATACACCTTATTGGCTTCGCCTGAACCCCGGGCCTGGCTCTGAAGAAGCGCTGTTTGCATAAGCGTCTGTGGCCACTGGAAATGGGGATCATAACTTACAGCATTCTTGGCAATGGCTGCATATGAATACCCAATGTACACTATGGCCCACATAAACGCCAAGCCAGCAGCCGTGGGAATACGGTAATCGAAGAAAATCTCCACTAGGGCAAAAGCATTGGTGGCCAAATTGCCTGTGGCTCCACTTTTGGCCGCTATGGTTATGAGAGCAGTCTCTTTTATGGACCAAGGCCCTGGGTTCAAGTCAAAAGAGACGAGATTTCGCCCAAAAAAGCAAACTCGAACCCGCTTTTTCGGGAGTGTATCTGCCATCCACTTCCCAATGGCATGGGAAGCGATTTGAACAAAAAAAATCAGGTACGCTGCCGCTGTAGTCCGGAAGGCGTTGACGGTATCGATAAAAGCGCCCGGGATGATGAAAATCGTCGCCAAAAAAACTACCCGGAACGTTAGAACGGGAATATTAACGTCATCATGGAGCGGGACCGTTTCCAACACAGCCTGGGACAATCCACAGAGGTCCAGGTCTTCAGAATCCATGTCATTTTTCAGAATCAATGGAGTGGACTCGGAATGAGGAGTTTCGGAGCTTAAACGGCTGGAATTTCGGAAAGTTCCGTTTTCTGTGCCCAAACTATGCACATCACTATTCATATCATCAATTGCATCATCTTGGGTGTGATATCTGGGAAGAGGCGACATGGTCTGGGATATTCATGTACGGTTGCTAAAGATGCGATAAGTGTTGCGCGTGGTGATCTACCTTCGCATAAACAGGAAGGTTATGTTATTGGTCCCCAATGACCTCCTATAGTTGTGGAATTTCAGAATTCATCTCAGTCACTTCAATTCTTCTCTGTGGCAATATTATACCAAAAAATCCCTGAAATGCTGAAATTCCTGCACACACTGTTCTCAGACTGAGCACATTCCATAATCTCTCATAAGAACAACTTCGTCTCTTGTTCAGAGTGTTCTTCTCTTTTGCCACTAGCCTTCTTTCTCCGAGACGTCAAAGATCCTTAGACTACTCTAGAATATACTAGGGGCCATCCTTGTTTCATCTGTCCTCCCTATATGCAATGACATGAACATGCAGTACATCTGAAGATGTACAGGTTCCGCATGTTTAGCAATTTGCACGTGACCCGATCTTCGGCCAAGGCCCACCACACCTACACCCCACTCAACCACTCAATCACACCCCCAAACAGCCACACAACCACATATTATTCACTAATATTAGTATCAATATATTTTGTTCCCTATGTTATTCAAGGTAATGCTTCGCTTTTTTCTGTAATGTTTTGGGTGGAGGGAGAGGGGGGTGAGGCAGGTCCGGGAAATTACCTTATACAGTAAAAGCCGGTCGGCCCCGCGCTCAGTCGCACCCACCCCACTTTCCAGCCACTGTGGAAGACCATGATTTTTAGTATCTCCACTATTATAATGTTAGTTAAAATTATTGAATCAAATGTTTAGTTGGTGATTATTCAATTCTAATTATGCATTATTCAAAGCATATCATGAAACAGATACTCACATTGTATTCTTGATAAAATAAGATATGGACAGTATAAGATGTATCATACTGAACGTGTATCACTCATATAACATTCAAGATATGAAGATCTAGGAATTATATCCTTCCACCCATAACCATAGGAAACAGTTGTACCCTTGTACCGTTTTAGTAGTAGTACAATTGTTTAGTAAGGGAGCAGTAGTGGCAGTATCAATTGCCAAGAGACTGCAGTAAATCGTAGACCTGTTGAATCACATTGGTGTAAAACATTGCAGTGATATGCGGGGGATCGCCTACTTATATATTGAGAGCTGCAGGTTCGGTGGCAAATGCAGACACAAATGCACGGTTCAGGATGTATCACATCTGAAACAGTCAAGCATATTGCTGGGTATATAAAGCGGCCGCGCCCGCCATGTGCCCCACACCAAGAATTGCAGCCACCCCCATAGCCATACATACTGCCATACATTATTGACAGTCATATACTACTCACAGCAATACATTATTGACAGCATAAAATATCAGATTTTCTGAATAAAAATCAAGGAATAATAAATTCCGACCGGACAATGAAGACATCCTATTACTTTATTATTGCTCAATATTTTAGCTTCTTGTTACGTCAGGTACTCTGTTTACTATGTTCATTCGCCGATGATTCCTCAAAGGAGGAATCTGAGCTGCTTATATAACTTTTCATCAGAACAATAGCGGTCATTGTTCTTGGTCGTCGCTCCAACCGATACTGTTAAATGGCATGTGACGGCATTGCAATGGACATTGTTAGTATCTGGCAGAGAGGCTTCATAATACCTCAATAGGTAGAGCACTACCTCTGGTGGATGTGACACAATAATTCATGTTTTCCATATAATACTCCTTCGAATTGTGCTAACCATTGACTTTTCATGATGAATTCGTTTTCCTATTTTCCATCTATTACTATGGTCTAAAAGCAATACATTATGAAATACTACACGCATAAAATCTTATAAAAAATTGGCCAATTTTTGGCCAAGCTTCAGGAAATGGTATGAATTTTCAAGAAATACCAGAAAATTGTGCTTCTGGAGATTGCTTAGATCTCAAATGTATTGGAGATCAACGCTAAAGAGTTTAGGAATAATGAGTTGAAAACCATTATCAACATTTTATTGAATTACAACAGAATATTCACCCTGTGGGCACGGGCAAACATGGACATTTGGGAAGAAGTCAAAGAGGACATTAAAAGAATTTTAAGCTGAAATTCATTGGTTGCTAAATCTAACTTCAAACAGGTGCTTCCGAAGATATGTGCAATAAGCTCGAATCGGGATCTAATGCTACTTTACTCACTAACAGTAACAGATAGAGAGATGAAAAATATTGGTACTCGTGGAATACCCTCCTGAAAATTACATCATGACATTTGACCCTTTGATATATCGACTGACTTATTCACCTGAAGCTTATGTGCTGGCCGAGAGAAGCCAGTGAAATTCCAGTGAAGTGCCAGAGAAAGGTCAGTGAAATGCCAGAAAAAAGCCAGAAAAAAGCTAGAGGGAAAAGTCAGGAAGATAATCCAGTGAAATGCCTGTGAAAAGCCAATGATAAAAGCCAGTGATCAAAGATAAAGAGATACGCCTGTGAAATGCCTGTGAAATGCCAGTGAAATGCCAGAGGTTTGTCATGGTGGTCAGCGTCGCCTATTCTATCCAAGCAGAACCCTTCCAGAAAACAGTAATAATAAAAATATGTTGTTATAAATACATATTTTGTGATGAAACGGATGAGATAAGAATGAAACTGTTGATATATCTGAGATCAGGTACGAGTCCATCGATTCCTAATTCCATTCACTATTCAGTAGTGAAGTCGCACACTCATACGAAAGTGCGCACTGGTTACTGGTACTACTACACTACCACTGTTGTGTGACTACTTCCATTATGAAGTACCACTACAAAATATTGTGTCTTCGACTTCTTGATCGATTTCGAAAAATATGATACTGAGGGAAAGGTATGCTGGTGAAGTAACATCCGCTGTTTCATGTTCGTGCAGGATTGCTTCCACCCAGTGTATATAAGAGCGAGGTCCCCCCGTGGATGCCCAAAGATTTCCTCGATATTCTAAGTTCGAACATTTCATGGTCACCTTTATGAAGTCTAGGACCTAAGGAATTGTTCATTGTACGTTCCTTAGATAGACCTATAACCAGGGTTTCTGTCCATGTCTAACATCACCAAATTCCCCATGACCTTTTTGCAGCCACCTCTTCCATGAAGACCAAACATTTTCAAGTCACATTTTGATGATTTTTTGACTTGAATTTATATTCCAAAATGAGACACAAGGTCGGATCTAGAAGTGCAAACACATTTCCAGTTACAGTCCCTTAGGTGGGGGACCAATCGCATGAAGACCCTTCGGCGTGACAGGAACTAGAAATAGTTGAATTTTTGAGTTGATCAAAGAATTTTATGGATCAGCCAAGAATAATAGATCAGCATAAGAATCATTGATCAGCCATCTTTGAAACCTTGTGGACAATGTTGTCAATTTTGCATTTGGTCGTTGGTTTGACTACGGTGATAATATGTCACTATGATTGTTTCATTTGACCTAACTACAGACTACAAACTGCTGACTACAGACTGTTATCATTGTTGATCACCGTGACTACTATGAGTATTGGCTTACTGTTACTACTGTTTTATTGTCTAATGGCTGTTACTTGTTTGTTCTCAGTGGACACTATGCATGGAATACGCACTTAGGACCAAGAAGAGTGAACATTTTTGTTGATGATTAACATTTGAAACAGAAATTTTAAGAGCAGAACTTATTGAAACATTATACGACTACTATCAGATTTGAATAATGAGTGTTAATGAGTTTTAGTGGATTCTGAGTGTCTGCGTGGTAGCTCATAACCACCCTCATCTTCCAATCTTTACTTATCATTCCTCATTCCAAAGATCAAGACTATAAGTGATAGATCCATAGAGATGCTAACTTGCTTTGAATTCTTCTTCCGTGGCCACTACAAGTGTCTTGATCTTGGCCAATCAGAGAAAGTATCTTCCTGACACCAAAAAAGAAAAAAAGAAAAAAACAAAAACAAAACAAAAACAAAACCAGAAAGCCCTTAACTTACCGAGGCTCATTAGATTCATTGACTTGAAGTCATTGACAAAAACAGAAAGGTGACTGTGCAGGATGAATGAACTGGACTCTATTACTATTGGTGAAGATTGGTCTAATATATAAGGATGTTCCTGTATATTGACAAGGTTTTCTACCCACATATTAGTCTCCAGACAATCCCTATGTCTTATATTACCTGAACAAATTGTCTCCATTATATTGGTTTTTGTGGTGGTACTATTGATCCTCGACCTATCTACCGAAGAGAATTTATATCCAACAATGACTTATTTGTGGAGATGGCTTGGGTTCAGAAATATCTGCTATTTACAGGACAGAAACCCCGAAAGACCACTTGATGGAGTCTTTCGTATACAGGAGAAACCACCACAAAAGCAACCACCACGACTGCTACTGTATGTGACAAGTCCGAACCAGCTGGTGTCTGCAACGAATCTAAGGCTGCTTCGGTCATTACTGTGTGGAGGACATATACTGACTACCTCACTTATTGTCGGGAAGAAACCACTGTGACCATCACCGTGTGTGAGGATGTATGCCTTGCATCAACCGTGACTGTGTCTACTGCTACCACCTTTACTATCACCAGAGAATGCCTTGTTCCAGAAACAGTAACGGTAGGATCTACTCCCAAAGGTCCAACATCGATTGCTGAACGGGAAGACTGGGGTTTACACCCGTACACCAGGCCAAAAATTTGCACCCATTCCCCATGCACCCATTCCCCATGCCCCAAACACCACACACTGAATTCCCATTTCCCCAAACACCACACTAAATTCCTCACTTCAACACCCGGGAAATGATATCCAAGATCTCGTCGTCGTCGGGGCCTGCACTTTGCGACAATTTATTCTCAATGACCTGGTCCAAGAGCATGCGAAGCCGCTTGAGAAGCACTCCATTCTTACACCACGTCCGGATGGGCATCCAGCGGTCCAAAACAATTCCAGGACACTTCTTGGCGGCGGTCACGTGGTCGGAGATATCGTACAGAATGTCTCCTCCAAAAAGAATGGCTGCAATGGTGCTTGTGGGCGTGACATCCCGGAGAAACAACTTGGACGTGTAATTGGCCGAGTTGTAAACAATGAAGGGAGACTTGTGGATAGAATTTGCACTGGAAAACTTGGTGGAGGGAGTCAAATCGATGGTGGTTGGTGGTTTTGGACTATCTGCAGGAGACAGATCATTATCTGCAGTTCTCAGTGATCTATCTGCAGTATTAAATGTCTTGTCTGCAGTACCATCAGAAAACAACATCGACGATGGGTGAACGAATGCTCTGGCCGCAGGCAATTCATCAAAATGATGTCCCGGACGTGCATTTTCCAACTCGCCAATATACTTTTCATTGCGGATCCAAAACTTGGTCTGCCGGGCATCGCTATCAACTTCCACGGCTCCCACCAAGCTCTTGGTGTACTTCGTATCGGGCAACTGTACGCGAGCAAGCTGTGGTGTAAATGACCCGGTTATGAGCGCACGAACCACACTATAATTCTGCCCATTTCGGTTCAACTCCCCATAACACGCTGAGTCCTTATTCCTGTATTCAAAGGGAACGAAACCAAGCTCTTTTAGTGTCAGGAGGTACTGCACACGCGTCGACTGGATCTCCTGCAACGCCATGTACCCCAAATGGTTTTCAGTAATGAAGGCCTTGCGTGCAGGACGGTCCAACTTCTCCCATTCCTGGTATGCTAGAGCCAGAGCAATCAAGTCGCCATGAATACTTCCAAATTTGGCCTTGGCTCTTTTGACCTGGTCCTGCACCTCATAGCTGCCCGAAAACGGACTTCCACTGGCACTCACTGCACTTAACGTAAGACTCATGTCCACACACCCAAAAATACACCCGAGCACCAAGAGCTTTCCTGCATGTAGGTCTGTTGGAAGGTACAGCAAGTATTTCCCCAAATGCGTGAGTTTATCCGGCAAATTGGGTCCTTCGGATGCCACTGCTCCGAGCTCCATAAGCATGCTCTTTGCTTTTGCTAAAGATTGCGCTTCGGGCGGATCGAGCCCATTCTTAAGGAAGTCCTGCACATAGGATACGCCCATCGATTTCACAACCAAGTACAAGTTTTCAAGCTTGGTCCGCTTGATTTCTGGTACGGGCTGTGCCAATGTACCCTTCTGGGTCTCCTGCGTATACATATGGTAGCACGTGCCGGCCTGTATACGGCCCGAACGACCCCTTCTTTGGGCCATTTCCGCCCTAGAGCACCAATCTTCTACAAGACGTGATTGGTTGGATTTGGAATCGAAGATCATGCTTTTTTGGCGTCCAGAATCGATTACTACCACACAATCGGGGATAGTAATGGACGTTTCGGCGATATTGGTGGATACCACGATTTTTCTGGCCCCCGATTTGGCATTCTGGAAGACCCTGGTTTGGTCTTTGGAAGAAAGGGCCGAATGGAGGGGGAGACACCAACAAGTCTTGTGAGACTTGGCGTAGGCTGTCTCTATGTGCAGGACACACCGATTAATCTCCATAATTCCGGGTAAAAACACCAAAATGGAGCCCAGATTTCGCTCAGACGTAAGCTTATCATCGATCTGCAAACACGTCTTGGCAATAAGGTCGAAATTAAGCTGGCCTGTTTTGAAAAAGTTCAGGTTAGCCTTGGGTTTAATGATGCCATCGTAAGTCTCCATAGAATAGTCCAAATCGGCCAAAATTTCGTCCAAGTATACATCCTGGATGGGGAACGTGCGGCCCTCAATATGGAGGTGGTGGACCTTCGTATCGAAGTAGTTCATGAACACATCCGTATTGATGGTGGCCGACATCAACACCACCTTGAGATTGGGTTTTTTCTTGAGGAGGGTTTTGAGGATGATGAGGAGAAAGTCACTATCAACGGACCGCTCGTGGACTTCGTCAATGAAGACGTAGCTGACTCCGGAAAACGGGTCACGTGCGGGGTCACGTGAACCTTCATTTGAGTCACGTGACTCGACACCGGAACCAGCCATGACTCCCTGCAACATCCGGAGGAGAACACCCGTGGTCACAAACGAGAGCCTGGTATTTGGACCAGTTTTGTTTTCCCCTCGGATGATATATCCGGTTTCCTTGCCCACGTCCTGCACACGCTCCACGGAGATACGCTCTGCTAGGCCGATTGTGGAAATTCTCCGGGGCTGCGTGCATATAATCAGGGACTTGAAGTCGCCAGAATTGCACATGTGGTCCAAGATGAACTGCACGATTTGAGTGGATTTACCCGATCCGGTCTCACCCGTGACCAAGGTCACCTGATTTGTGGTAATCACATCCACGAGGGTGTCCCGCATCTTGTATGCAGGCAACGCCATACGTTGAGCAATTTTCTCCTTCCACTGGGGAGATTCGAGTCTTTTTTCATAAGCTTCTTTGGCAGCAGAGATTTCTGTCTGCAGGAGCGGCTTTCTTGATTTCTGAGGAGTCCTTGTCAGAACAGAAGACGAGGTAGATGGCTGGTCACGTGCGCGGCTTGCATCCAGCACCAACGGTCCTGGGTTTTCAATCACCAGAAGCACATTTTGCTCCAACCAATCCACTAGCGAATAAATGAACCCGTCGCCGTAGATCTGGCACTCCTGTATATGGGCATGCAACCCCCGGAGCACGGCCTTCTTTATATAATTGGCCAATTTGAACGATGGATCCGTCACCACGATCTGCACCCCCGGCATCACGTGAGGATACTGTTCGGTATATACGAGTTTGACCAGGAGGATTTTGGAGGCAAGTCCTTTGACATTTAGTGAGATCAAGGCCACTGTGTCTGTCTGCAAGAGCTCCACGTGATTTGCACCAATAACCTCTATACTATTCAACTCCATTTGCCACAACTCAAACGAGTCTTCCAGCAGTTTCTGAAGGTCCGTATCTGGCTGCACGTCAAAAACTGGCGGTATACCAATCGTCATATGGGTCAAAGCCACGGTCGTGCGCGACTCATTTTTCCCACACCGGACGTAGGTTTCCCACACCACATCTTTATCGTATCCTGACAACATGAGCCGTTGTAGCAAGTACTCAGTTTGAAGATCCTTGGAGATTTTCAAGGATACACTGGAATCCTCGTCCCGTTTGGCGAAGTATGCAGGAAGATCATCCTTTGGCACGTGAAACAAGAGCCATTCAAGGGCATCGACGAATGTGGCCGTATGCAGTAATGCTTCGTCCACGTGGGAGGGACGGAAGCCTAGGGTGGAGAGATTGGCAGCCCACTTTTGCTTATGTGCAGGATCAGGAGAATTATCCGACTCGATCCAGGAGATATGGTGTTGGATGGAGGATTCGATGGAGTTGCGGAGATCTGAGGGGAAGTCCACGAAGGGAGCAGCGGCCCAGGCTTTTTTGCCAATGGGAAACAGGAGCATGGAGACCGGGGGCGGGCCCTCGGAAGTGGGTTTCCGGGGTTTCCCACCGGGGCCAGGTTTTTCCCCGGAACTATTATTATAAGCGGTGCCCCCGGTTTTGGGTTTATCCCCGGTTTTGGACGTGCCCCCGGAAGTCGACTTACCCCCGGAACTCGAATTACCCAAACCGATCTCCACACTAATGGTCGGTTTCCGGACCTTCAGCTCCATATTCTCCCGCACCTGGCGCTCCTTCTCCTTCTTCTCCATCGCCATCACCTTCTCCAAATGCACCTGGAACGGGTTGGCGTTGTAGTAGCGGTCGTGCGCCACCCGGTCCGCCCGAAAGAGCAGTTGTCGCCGAGCTTCCATCTCCCCCCAAAAGTCCCGGAAGATCACCGGCAACACCATCTTGAGGTTCTTCACGTGATTGAGCCGGTACATGGCATACGTGGCGGCAAAATGGCGGGCCTCGTTGGTCGTTTCCCAGGGCAGAAGCAATTCTGGTTCGGGGCTCCACCGGATATGGATATCCTGGTTTGTTTTTGGGTTTTTCCAGCTCAAATTGACTACTCCTACAAACCCTTTGGCGGTCTTTTTCATGTCGAATATCACCTTGTTCCATTTCTGCTTTTGGCAGTGCTCAATGAGGAGCGTGGCGGGTAATTTGCCTGTCCAGCCGAAATTGTCACCAATTGCTAGGCCTCGTTGGGGTTTGGCGGGGCCCGAGTCGTCTGGAGACTCTGCTTTGGCATTCTTCTTTTTGCCCTTGGCTTTGGAGTCTTTGGAGTCTTTCGCCAGGGGTGCTGGAGCCGGCTCTGGCTTCAGTTTCTTGGCCATTGGGAAAGAAGAGTGGTAGTTAATGGAGATGATGCGATGCGATAAGAGATGTGTGTGAAAAAAATTGACACGGGCAGGAATCGAACCTGCAACCATTTGATTTGGAATCAAAAGCTCTGCCATTGAGCCACCGCATCATTTCGCGAAATTTTGTTGTTGCGTGGGGATAGCCAATGTGGTAGGGCATAGAGACAAAATATGCATTTGAGGCCACATTTCTCCAGGATTTATGAAGTTATAAGGTGTCAAAACGAGTAAAGACTACAAAATAATGATAAATGTTCATACATATTTAGCTAGAGATCTATACAAATCAACGTATTCACTGTAAAATAAACGTTTATATAAGATGTTAGATTCTGTGTTACTTCAGGTACTAGATGATCTTATTAAACTGATGATTCTGCAAAGGGAGGAATCGGAGCTGCTTTTGTAACGTTTCGAGGGAAAGGGTGTCTGCGGAAAACTCTCCACCAAAACAATAGCGAAGAAGTTGTTGGCCATGTTCAGCCGATACTGGTGAATGGTTTGCCTACTACACTATACCATGTCACTAGTCACTATTCTCTAATCTATTTTACTATGCTATACTACTATTCTATACTACTACTACTCACTACTATACTACTCACTGACTATGACCTACTGACTATGACCCACTGACTATGATCCACTGACTACTAGTATACTACTCACTACTATACTTCAATATACTACTATATTATACTGTACTACTGACTACTGACTACTGACTACTGACTACTGACTACTGACTACTGATTACTGATTACTGCTCGGTTCTTGTGTAACGTTAAAATACTAAGTTATCTTTATTCGTGGATGATGCCTCAAAGAAAGACATCTAGCTACGTATAGCTTTCGGGGAATAAAAGCTTTTAGAATGCACTTCAACAAAGGCTGCGAGGTTCATGGCCGTTTTGATTCAAATGACACTGGTGAATGGGTTGTGATGGTCTTAGAGTCGCCATTGTTGGAATCAGACAGAGTAGGCTCGAAATACCTCCATATATAGCGCACTAGCAAAGGTGCTCTTACAGTTATAGCAGTGTACTATATAGTGTGAGTGTAGTGTATAGTGTCTAGTGGATAGTGCTATAGTGCTATAGTAATGTAATGTATAAAGGTGTAGTGTATAGTGGATTGGTAGCTATGATACTGTTGTAGTGGTAGTACCAAGTAGTACATAAGTTAAGGGTCTATGATGACCATTGTTAGGATCGGACGGCGTAGGCTCAAAATACCTCAAGAGGTAGTGTTCTGTCTACAGTGGATCTAACATACACTATGAGGTACTAAACTCTAGTACTATACACTGTACTTGTCAACGAGTACCTAGGATGTACGGAGTCAAGGTACTTCGCAGATGCATTGTATGCAGACCAGTGAAGTATTATGTGCAGGTTACTAGTGGGTGAAGAGTTTTCCCCCCCTTCGACACATCTCGCACTTTGGTCTTGTAAGGTACAACTTACATATCCCTGTATATCAATATATACTAAAACATAGGTTGAAAGATTAAGAGTCATCTGCTCTCCCAGATAGAGCAATCAACCATCTTAGGGTGTTGTCCGCCTGGGCCAACTTAGTGTTGCAGGAAATTCGGCTGATGGGCGCATGCGAAAACTGCTTACGTTTGGAACATGAAGTAAAGAATTGCCCCAAATTCGATCCCAATCACCCATACCTCAACATGGCGGCTTACACGATGGCCGACTACGAAAAGGTCTTCAATGATACACGCCCTATCAAGTTGGCTAAATGCGCTTCATCCCGCAACAAATGAAGCTGGAAGGGGCCTACAATACGGATTACTATACGGAATTTAATTGCACATGTTAGTTCGACCCCTTTGATCGGCAGCATGATCGAATTATTCAATCGAAAATTCGTTGTCGATGATAAATTATCCCCCAATGATACTCACCATGAGTTCATTCTCGATACGGGTGCCGATATCACTGTTGCACGTGACAGATCCCTTATTTCCGAATTCCGCCCATCCTCTGACCTCCTCCTCACGGACAGTGGCGGCAAGACACACACCACAGCCGGACGTGGTTTCATCAGTATCGGTAACCATGAGATCCCATGTTACTGGGTACCATCCCTCAACGTTAACGCTGTCAGCATGAATGAACTACACAAATTAGGCGAAGACACCCTTTTCGCACACACCGGTGACGTCTATGTGACTGATCGCAAGTCCAACACACTTCGACTCATAGCCAGCAAAGACCACTATCTCACCGATGTATGACCCAATGGCCCCATCAACGAGCACCCACCGGTTAGTTCAAAACCGCGACACACTCCAGGACAAATTAATTTCGTGGCTCTTCAGAACAAGCAAGACAGGCTTACCCCTTTCTACCTTCATCGTCTCTCCGGCCACAAGTCGGAAGACGCCACGCGCCACTTATGTTCCCTCCTTGATGTCCGCTATACGTCTACCGATGCTGAACTTATTCGATCTTGCCGCGTCTGCTTCCATACAAAAGGCAAGGCTTCCAGTCATCACACACATACGACCGACCCCGCTCGTCGTCCACTCTATCGGTTACACTTAGACACGAGTCACCACAGTCACAACCGATATGTTACTTATCTCACAGATGAATTCTCAGGTTACATATGGCACTGCCACTCTACGGACAAGGCAACCCTAAAGCAAGCATGTGCTGATACAATCTGGCGTATTCAACGAGACTATTTACCGCTTCAAATATCCCAGATCACAAAAGATAACGGCACAG
>NKZK01000551.1:0-58062 GCA_002370145.1 [Candida] ipomoeae | reverse complement strand
ATACCACTACACTCTATACCACTACACTCTATACCACTACACTCTATACCACTACACTCTATACCACTACACTCTATACTACTGTCAGATCCACCATACGTAGTGATATACCTATTGCGGTATTATGAAGCCTCTCTGCCTGATACTAACAATGACCATATATGCCTTATAATTTGAATAAAATCGTTGGAAATAGGTTGAGATCGAACTTTCGAAGCTATCTTCGGCAAAGCTGTCAGCGTCCGTATTTCGGGTATTGGTGTAGATGAAAAAGTCCACGAAGTTGCAGTTTTTATCTTGGTTGCTATTCTCCAAGAGACAATACTCGTACAAAATCAAAGCAACAAGATGCTCGTACCCGGTGTCCNGAGACAATACTCGTACAAAATCAAAGCAACAAGATGCTCGTACCCGGTGTCCTTCTCAACTATGCTCTTGGCGAACTTCACCTTGTGGTGACATTTCTCACAGGAAGTACCATTGAAGTTCTTCAACTCCAGCATTTTAGAGGTAAGAAAATCAGTTTGTTCAGTGGACAATTGTGGTAAGAGTCCATCAATAATGGAGCCCTGTGGTATTTGTCTGCTTTGAATCTGTTTCTGGATTGAATCAATATTATCGATGATACGAGCCACCACAAGCCCCAAGTAAATGGGTGCGAAAAGGAACCAAAGCATGCTTTAGTTGTGCGAGGGCGGAATCTCAGTCTATATAAAGTGAAGAAAGATCACAATGGGGGCCTTCTACTCAGCCTTCATTGTACGGAGTACCAGGATGGCCTGAGGTGAGTAGAACAATGATCTCTAAGGAGTTGTTTCGCAGCCACCACTTCTCTTAAAAAGCTATATAAGTAGCTTAAGTTCCTCCTTTTGGGGAATCATCAACGAATAAAGATAACTTAGTACTTAACGTCACAACAAGAATCTAACAACTACACCACTACACTCTATACTACACTACACTCTATATTACACTATTCTAGACACTTGGGTTTTATAAGTTTCTTTGGCTTAATTGAACTTGGCTCAGATTCATAGTATCACACTTCTTGTTATGTTCTTTGATAACGTTTGGAAACCAAAACTTGTATTCGTTGATGGTTCCTCAGAGAGAGGCACCAGCCGGCTTATATAACTAAAAAGAGAACTGTG
Organism: [Candida] ipomoeae; assembly: GCA_002370145.1. Classification (NCBI taxonomy): domain Eukaryota; kingdom Fungi; phylum Ascomycota; class Pichiomycetes; order Serinales; family Metschnikowiaceae; genus Metschnikowia; species [Candida] ipomoeae. Next base: position 56,911 of record NKZK01000551.1, on the reverse strand, counting down.
GCATCGAAAACTCTTCACCAGAACAATGATAATAAATCAATGTGGCCGTTGTGACGCTTATCGCCGGCTCCAGTTCCAAGGCTAGATTAAATTATTTATTACCTACATCTGAATAAGATATTTTTTATATCTTATATCACTCACCTGCAAACCCACTTTAATTAATCAGAATTGGAAGATGCCGTATATCCGTAGGTTGACAAAAGACCCTATGCAGCTTTACTATATCTTTATTTTGATTTTTAATCATAATTTTATTATGGTTAGCCTTTTTCATTTATATGTACCGCCTATATAGATACAAGAGAGAGAGTAATGAGGACTAGAGTACTACAAGGGCAGAATACGACTAGGGGAGTGACACATGCTGTTTAATAAATACCACACAGACTACTTAGACCTGACCAAAGACCTGACCATAGAACTATTCATAGACCTGATCATAGACCATAGACTTTTTCATAGACCACACCATAGATCATAGACCTGATCATGGACACACCAGAATGTTACATCACTCTGATATCTAGTACCTTTCAGAATACACTTCACTGACTGGTTTGGTCCCGTCGATCTAGCACGATCGTCTCTGTAGACCATAGACTCCAACAATCATTATCCATTCCTAGGCAATTGACAATTGATACCACAGTCGATCCAGCCACATTGGTTCTGGTACAGTCCATAATAGAATCGATCGGTCCAGTCTTGCACGGTTCAATCAGTCTTTCCATAGACAACCATGCTAGAATATCAACCATTTCTCTGGTTCTGGTATCGAGTCCATCCATAGCCAACTAACTCCAGAAACTATCCATCTAACCCTAGAAACTATCCATCTAATCCATTGATTCTTTCAGTCTTCCGTAGACAGTCATGTAGAAGCGATAATCAGTATGTCCATAGACAATGATGCTAAGAAGCTAGAGTCAACCAATCAAGTCTGTACTGGTTTAAGTAATCAATCAGTCTTTCCGTAGACCAAGTTCTTGATGACAACTGTTCCAACTGGTTCTGGTACATAACTGTTCCAAAAGGTTCTAATGCATCATTTTCCCATAGACTTTGTTCTGGTAATCGACCGGTCTGCTCCATAGACTTAGTTCTTGATACCATAGAATTCGTTCTTGATACCATAGACTTAGTCCTGGATGACCTAGAATTAGTCCTAAATACCATGGAATTGGACCTTAATAACCATAGACTTAGTCCTAAATGCCATGGAATTGATTCCTGGTGTACAGTCTCTCAATGCTTCCAAGTCTGTCTTCTTCTTTCTTCTTCTTATCTGTCTGTCCTGGCCGTCTTTGTCTGTCTGACTTATTGCTTCTTCTCCTTTACAGGCCTCTTGGCGTAAGACTCGTATCCAATACCGCCAAACACCATGGCCACGCCAAGCCACTGCGTCAACTCCAAATGGTGGCCGAACAACACCACACTCAAGATCATGCTGATCATCTTGCGGGTGACCGTGGCCGTGACCAAGATCAACGAATCAAACTTCTCGAGAATGATAAATACAAACACCTGGCCCACCGACCCAAACAACGCAAACAAAAACACATCCATCACCACCGCAGGGTACTGCGCTACAAAGGCCACCGTATACTTGAGCTCGGACTCGTAGTGCGCCACCAAAAGGTACAGTGCTGTCATGACAAACACCATCATGTTCAACACACACATAAGGTTGGCACCCGTGAGTTTCTGCACCGAGGCCTTGGTTTTGAAGAGCTGGTCCTGCGTGGAGTTAGTGTAGCCATCCAAAAGCATGGACGCGAGCAACTGCCCCAAGCCGAGCAAGGTGTTCCCATCGTTGAGCGAGTCGCGATACTTTCCCCCAGACTTGGAGAGCGAGAATATCACCACGCCGCCCGTGACCAAGGTCGCAACCACGTATTTATGAGGAGGAAACCGCGTTTGGTAGAGGAGAAAATGCACCAACATCACCGGCAACAATTTGCACGACTTGGCCAAGAGGAACGCCAAATAATCCACGTGTTTCAACGATAAGTAGCCCACGGGCGACGACACACTGGAGGTCAATGCAATCACCACAAACGAGCGTAGAAACGTCCGTTTCCCGTCCTGAGTGTTTTGCAACACTCTAAGGGGGTTTTGTCGGTGAGCCAACCACGAGTACGCAAGCCCAATCACACTGGCAAATAGCGCCTGGATGCTATTGAGAATGAGGGGGGCCTTGAAGTACACGGCATCGTTTTCGATATACGAGTATGGTTTGGTGTTGATGCGTTCTTGGAGAAGGGACCAGGAGAGGAACAGGGCGTAGAGCCCGAGGACGCTGAAGACGAGCGTCAGAGCTTTCTGCATAGTCAGTGAATGACGTCAGTGAACCACGTCAGTGAACGAAGTGAACTGAAACAAGTTGAAACGGTGATAAAACCTACTTGAAACAAGCTGAAACGGTAATGAAACCTACCTGAAACAAGGATGAAACAAGCTGAAAAAAGTATGAAACCTACTTGAAACAAGCTGAAAAGGTAATAAAACTTACCTAAAACCTTCCTGAAACAAGTTAAAACCTTCCTGAAACCTTCCTGAAACAGCTAAAACAAAACTGAAACAACCAGAAAAAACAAGAAATTAATTGAACCCGTGGAGGGACGTGCAACGTGGATGAAACGTGGAGATGGACAGGTGGTGTCGCGCTGGAACTTTGGTGCGGCATGCGCCCAGCTTACATTATACTTTACTTATTGTTCTGCATGTCACAACTGTCACTGTCACCATCACTTCATGGTCACTTTATGGTCACTGTTGACTATTTCCTATTTTGGCCACTGTTCAGTATTTCTTATTTTGGTCAATGTTCACTATTTCCTGTTTTTGTCGCTGTTCAGTATTTCCTATTTTGTCACTGTTGACTATTCACTATTTTGTCACTGTTCGCTATTCACTATTTTGGTCACTATTGTATTATTAGTATTATAAAGTAACCAATTAGAATTTAGAATTTTACGTATTGATTCTAAAAATCTTTGATCAATAATTTTTTTAAATAAAATAGTAGTTAAAACTAACTCGTAACTAATTAATTGAGCTGTAGAACGTATAGAACCTAATAAAGAATATTTACCATTATCTGATCATCCAGCTAATAATTTGAAATGGAACATATTTAACACGAAGTAAAGCATAGTATCTAAGGAATGGTAAATATCCCGCCCTTCGAGCGGGCTATTAAAAATTCTTCTTGATGCTGGGACATCCTTTTTAATATTTTTGGTTATCACTTATTTTGGTTACTAGTGTTTTCTATGTGCTGTCTGTCTGTCTGTTTGGTGTACTTAGAAAATTTGGTGAGTCGCAGTCATCATGTCACTAGTCACTGGTATGAAGTGTCATTCGCACACTATAGTAAGTCATAGTAGCTTCCCATAGTTACTCATCAAAACTCCATTAGTTTCCATGTCACTATGAACAGTAAGTCAGTCACTCAGTGAGTCAGTCAGTCACTGTCACTAGTAGCCACTAGTACTAGAAATCTGTGAAAAGTAGGATCTGTCATACCAATGTAGGTAAGTTTACCACAGCCAAATCCACTGTAGACTGCGTAGAGTACAGTGCTTGCAGTAGACTGGAACATTGGACACTGGTACACTGGACACTGGACACTGGACACTGGTAGACTTTATAGCAGCATAGTAACTTCTATGTGTCCACGTATATGATGAAAATGTGAGGCATAGACCTTAGATCTTAGGGATATGCAGATCTATCGTAATGACAGTCTATGGGAATGACAGTCTATGGGATGACATTCAATGAGAATGGCAGTGTGATGAATAAGGTTGACGAAAGGAAAGAGAGGAGTGCCTGGTGTAAGGCGACCGGGCCATAATACCAATGATTCTCCTCTTCACCATCTTGAAGCACCCAAAATGAAAGTCATTCTTTAAACACATAGCACTGCCACCTCTCCATACCTGTAGATATCTTTGTTCTCTCTCTCTCTCTCTGTATGTCCAATCTTCCTAGGCCCTTCCGAAGATTCCAAAGAATCCACCCTTTTTCTTATCACTTTGCTCGGTAGTACTAGAGGCACTAGTCGTACTCACACTTCTCTCCACACCGTCGCTGTACCCAATGTAATTAAATGCCACATCAAACAACACGGCCTTGCACAAAACAGGCAGGATGGCAGCCGTGGAGTCGAACTTGGCGATTTTGTGGAGTCCGTCAAGTGCAGGAAATTGGTGGATGTTCTCGGAGATGTAGTCGGATTTTCCACTTGCATTTTGCAACTCGGCCAAGGTGTGGATCTGCGAAAGACGCTTGGCAACACTGGCTTTGAGCTGCTGCACGTCCTCGGAGCTGGTGACTCCATAGGGGAACTCCTGCACAGCGAACCCTTCCTGGAGCGACTTCACTAGCTTCTCCACATGGAGGTACACCTTAAGGGCCTCGGGAAACTTGCTGGCAGCAGCATATGAGTTTGCAATGGTGATGGCCTTTTTGGCGGAGAACACATTGGCCATCTGCTCCAAGGCCTGAGACAAGTCCTCGTCGTTATACACACCCGGCAACTCCGAAAGCTCCTCGATGGTGCCCACTATGGACGAGTAGAGCTTCAAGATATCCTTATTGGTGCTAAGAACCTTGGCAACCCCGCGCGAGCCCACGCTCAAGTGCTCAATGAGCAAGAGGTCTCTCTTGACCCGAGTAAAGAGCATGTTGTACTTGAGGTAGGTCAAGACAATGGCGCCATGCTGGGTCTTTTCGGCATCGTCTTCGTCGTAGTTTTTGGCCAAGTCCGTGGCATGCATGTCCACCAACGCAGACCATTGCGAGTAGATGGAGTCGTAGTCGATGGAGTCACTATTGGTACGCCAGTCGAGCTTCTGCAACACGAAAAGCCGCTGCGCCAACTCATCGTTGTAGAGGTGGGCCGAATGCTGGCGCCACGTGATGTCCTTAGGGACGGTCTCCTGCGTTAAGTCCTTGAAGAAGTCCGGGTCAAAGGACAGGATGAGATCTACGGCTGGGGTCAACCACGACACGGTATTATCATGTGCGTGGTTTCTGGAGATGGTACGCAAGTCGGTGGTGGATTCATGGGCCGAATGCTGCGATAAGGCCAAGCCCAACGATGGATCCACCAACGTACTGAACAATTCATCAGCCAATACACGACCAAAACGGCCCTCGGACTCCTCGTTCTCCTGCACATGTACACATAACGTCTCCAAGCCACATCTGGCTATGGACAACGCATAAATGGCCAGCAGCCAGTGTTTCTTGTGCACGGCATACCCACCGGTTATGAGCGCGGCGTACACGTAGAACTCAAGCTTCACCGCCATGTTTTTCTCTGGCCCAACAACAGTTACCAATTTCTGGCACGTGGACACCACCTTCTTCAACTTATTACCCATCAACTTCCTGTATGGCGCCATACGGTCACCACTGACCTCAAGCAAGCTCTTGATCTCCAACGAGTGCACGGTATCTCTCTCAGCAACAAGAAGAAGCACTAGAGCGTTGCGGGTGTCTACAGAGTACAGTTCCAGCGAAATCAGCGACATTTTCTCGTTTTCCCGGTAGTTTCGGGTATCCCTGGTGACTAAGTTCAAGTCATGGCGTAACTTGAGCAACGACTTGTTCAATCTGCGTCTGTGCTTGCGGAAATCCTCGTAGTTGGTGAGGTATGCGCTTAGTCGGCCACCGAAAGTGACTCCTAGGGGGCTAAAAATCTGGCCTTGGGAACTAGACATGGAGATGTGGAAGGTTTTTAGGTGGAGGTTTTTGGGTGTAGTTTTAAGGTGGATGGAGAAGTGTTGAAATTTCTGCGACCTCCGTACACCACAGCATATAGAGATAGACTGACAGACTGACAGATATATATTAGTACAGATAAATATAGATATATAGATTTATATATGTATATTCCGGTATATATTCCTTCCTTAAATATACTATATTATGCAAAGTCTCTTTTTTTCCGGTTTTTTCCGCCTGTTGTTCAGCTGTCCAGTGTCCAGTGTCAATGTGCTAGACCCGTGCATCCCAAACCATATCTATAATGACTCTCGCGAAGTATACACTGTACACCATGGACCGGCTTCTAGAAGGGTCCATTGATATCTATGCCGAGTTCGGGGTGGCTGCAAATGCCTCGGAAACAGAAATCATCCGCCAGTACCGCAAATTGGCTCTCCGCTACCATCCCGATAAGGATCTGTCTGCAGGAGCGCAAGCCAAGTTCCATCAACACCAAGCCATATACACTGTGCTTACGCTGCCCGAGCTCCGACGCCAGTACGATGAGATAACTCAAGATCATACTACAGCTGGTGATCTGCATCACGTGGCCCGTGTCGCTGCGTTTAAGGAGAAACTCCGAGCCCAGGAATCGGGAAGAAGCTCTATGGCTAGCTTGCGGACTGCATATAAGACCGTTCCATCTCTGGTTTTATCTTCCAAAGGCACCATGCTAAGGAGAAACCTCCAGCACAGTATACAGGCCCAAGGAGGCTATAAGGGAGCAAAGCAGCTCTCTGGGCCGGTATATATGGCGCTGTTCCTGCACAAAACCGTCTTGGTGTACTGGAAGCAGAGACCCGAACCAGATGTTCAAATAAGTCCCGAGATTTTGGCGCAAATCATGGCCATTTTTGGCAAAGTAGTATCGTGTAAAGTCCTAAGCACCCCCGTCGACTTTTCCAGGGCTCCAGACAACTATGGCAAAGGATCAGTCCAATTTGAGTGCACGGCAGATGCCGAGAGTGCTACAAAACACGATTACAGCCGGTCCAGCCCTTTATGGCGCAGCACACTGGTCCGGAAACAAGCCAGTTTACTAAGGAGAGTGGAATTTCCCAGGGAAACAGCCGATGATATTTTGTATTCCGTCCATGGAGACTAATCAATATTAGGTATCATTTAGTGGCATTAGTGGCATCATTTAGTGGCATCATTTAGTGGCATCAGGTGGAATTAGGAATATTCAAGCACCGGAAAAGCATAAAGTGAGTCTTGATGTGCTCAGAGAAGAGTTGCAAGAAAATGTGAAGAATCAGAATACAGAATAGTTGTGGGAAAAGCTTATGCTCGCAGCAAATACAGAGAGATCTGATATTGTTTATCAGGATCTGAAGTCGTCAAGGTATTTGAAGGAAGTCGAGGTGAAACATAAGAGAGCAGCCCACATGACTGTTTGATACTTACTACAGAAAGGGAATTATGATCAGAAAGATGTCAAAGTGTCAATCGACTAGAAAGATGTTGAAGTGTTTGGGCCTATCTAATCTTTATGAAAGGTCCGATATTATGATTGTCAAAGTTGCAAGGGACAATAGCAGCGTCTACCAGAGAGCAAGTGCTATTTGGGTGTTTCGAGCAGCAGAGAAGTATTTGATTTGAGGAATCTCATGAAAGAATTGGAGAAGTACACAATGCGCGTGTGGCGTGACAACACTAACATAGTGGAACTGGTCCCTGACAAGATGTTCAAGAATGGCATGTTGAGAGAAGATACACAGTGGTATTCTTATATGTGCAGAGGAGCTTATTGCAGGTGTACCATGTCTGGGACAGACAGGAATTTGGCAGATTTGGTTACGAAAGGGTTACAGCATGAACGTTGGAAGTCCAGAGTATTACATTTAGTGACACATTTAGTGGCATCTTTTAGTGGCATCATTTCGTGGCATCATTTAGTGGCATCTTTTAGTGGCATCTTTTAGTGACATTAGTGACATCACTATGATAAAGTTCGTTATGTGACTGATACTGAGGGAAAGTGATCTGGTACTCTTGGTGTCTGTATGTTATACTGTTGTTGATATCCTTTGTTATGCTGATACTGGTGTGTCTGATATTGGTGTGTCTGTAGCCTGGTGAAGGTGGCCTGGTGAAGGTGATTATATCGGAGATATAGTGCCTATAAAAATAAAAATGTGAATATGTGAATCGGCATGGGTATCGGTGATATCCAGATTCACTTTGGATATAGAGTGATTTGTGGATTGTGTATTTCCATCCATAGAATTTTTTTACAGTGTGCAGTATAGTCCATATAAAATCATGGACAGTACGAATATACTGGAATATACTGGAATATACTGGACTATACTGGACTACACTTGACTACATTTGACTACACTTGACTACACTTGACTATCCTGGACTATACTGGACTATACTGGACTACACTTGACTACATTTGACTACACTTGACTACACTTGACTATCCTGGACTATCCTGGACTATCCTGGTTCATGCTGATCTAATTTGGATAGATATTGGGTAATAATCCTTTAAAGTAAGCTATCATTTAACGTTTCCAACTTCGGGCATTCTCGTTCGATAATCTCAATGATTACCGTATGCTCACGGCCAAATTCAAGAAGGTGGTGAGTTATTGTACCGGGGTGAATGTCAATGAGGTTGACGAGCTTTTGGGTGGCTAATTGAAGCAGTTGAAGGACAGCAGTAAGAGAAGGACAATGAAGATAGTAAAGGAAGATAGTAAGATAGTTGATACAAGATAGTAAGATAGTTGATCCTAGATAGTAAAATAATGATGAGGTCGTATTGATAAAGGATTAAGTATAAGAAATTCATAATAAAGACAAGCTTAGGTGGTTTTTCCCCTTATGTTTAAAAGGCATTCCAAACTTGTTTGGCAGAAGTAGCGGTCAAGCCATCCGAGATGAGGCTATGGAAGTTGTCACCAGCTTCTGGCTTGGCGAACTCTGCAGATCCACGGTCAGAATCAGCATGTGTGAAATGGGGCTCGTGGGAGTTGAGGCCTTGGATTTATGGTGATCTACAGAGCACGTGCATAGCTAGCAATATTCCTCGTACTACTGGCAAACCAAGCATCAACCTATAATGTGGACCCACTATACGTTAATTTTCTGCATGATGTTAGATTCTTGTAAGCACGTAAATTACCTAACTATATTCGTTGATGACTCCTCAGTAAGAGGAATCGGCCATCATTAAATACTTCTGCAGGAGAGCAGTCGAAGGGGTTTAGTAACGGTGAACCAAAAAGGGGGCGTAGTAGCATCGGTTCTCGACTAACTGGGCACGTGAGCTCAATCCCTGTATGGTTAATGTTCAGTCCATCTTGGACCTACCAGAGTCATTAGAGTGAATAGAGAGAATAGAGAGAAATTAGGAAGTCTTATAGATACTTGGAGAATTATGGAGAATTAAAAAAATAGTGTAATAGGTATAAACGGTGATCCTCTAACTAATATATTATTTACAAGTTCCATTCATTATAACATATGATAGTGGGGATTAAATTAACCATGTCTACCCTTTTTGATTTATATGGTTTTTAGTATATATTGTTAGACCTACCATAGGTAGTGCTCTACCTATTGGGTTTTTTGAGCCTACGCTGTCTAATCCTAATGGCCATTCTAAGCGTCACAAAACATACAAACTGATATTTTAGAATAGAGTATTATGAAATAGGACTCTACACTCTAGCAAAATATATAGGCAGTTAGTATAGATTACGACGTATACTAGTATAAGTAAGCAGTAAGTAGTAAGTAGTAAGTAGTAAGTAGTAAGTAGTAAGTAGTATAGTATAGAGTAGTATAGTATAGAGTAGAATAGAGGGATGGAGAGTATTTAGACTACTATGATTTAAAGTATAAAGCTGTATACTATAGAGTAGTATAGGGTTAGATCCACCATGGGTAGTGCTCTACCATTGAGGTATTATGAAGCCTCTCTGCTTCGTACTAACAATGACTATTGTATACTGTCTTCTACTCAGCCTTCCCTTCTCTTGAAAAGTTATATAAGCAGCTCCGATTCCTCCTTTTGAGAAATCATCGGCGAATGAACATAGTAAATAGAGTACCTGACGTAACAAGAATCTAACAGTTTATACATTTTAGGACAATGGATAAACTAGATAACTGGACAAACTAGACATTAAAAAACTTTAATTTGTATAAATTCAGCTAGATAAACTCTAGATGAATTTATCTTTGGTAAGTTTCTACTGAATAAGATTATGTACTGGGTGATTTTGAAGAATCTAGACAATCTGGAAAACTGGAAAACTGGACAATACTTATACTGTTTGTAGGCTTATCAAGTAGATTCTACTATAGGTGTCCAATGTATAGTACTAGTCCAGACAGTCCAGACAGTCCAGACCCCCCCCACTGATATGTTCTTGGTAGTACGTTCATTGATGGTTGCTCAAAGGAGGAATATGTCCTGCTTATATAACTTTGAAGAGAAAACGTGGATTGTTCTAGCACATTCGAAAAGCCATCATTGTACGAAGTACTATGGTGACCATTGCAAACTCCGTATCACGACCATCATTGTACGAAGAAACCTAAACATTTTGAACAATCTTTAATATAATTCAACTTATTCTACAAACGTCACGTTCTATTATAGATTTAATTAATTAAGATTACGTTCTGGACGGATTTGAGGTCTCTGGATCAGACAATCGGGAATCTGGACAATCTGGACTTGGACATTAGACAATCTGGACTTTGTACAAGCTGGAAAATCTGGAATTTGTACAATCTGGACTTGGGAAATTAGTCAATCTGAACATGTAGTATCATCAGGAGCAGATCCAACACGCCAGATACTACACCATGCTAACCCAAGATGTCTATTATTATCTAACTCACTTCAAGTAGAAGTAGACTCCAGCAAGAAGAGCAAACACAGCAGCCGCCACCAAAGGAAAAGGCAAGCTGCCCACCTCAGCAGAAGAACCACTCCCCGAAGTCACGCCCTTGGTCTCCACCGTGACTCCGCCCTCAAGCTTCCCAATCAACAAACCCTTCAAAATATCGTGAGCATCATCCGAGTGCCCAATATCATTGAAGGCCTCGGTGGCGTCCTCGCCCGCACAATCCACAATCACCTCCTCACCGCCCGGGTGCTCGTCAAGGTAAGTGCTGACATCGTAGATCTGGCCGTTATAGACGATCCACAAGTCGTCGGTTTGGTTGTGCTTCTTGACCTCGTCCATAGTGAACGTTTTCAATTCGGTGGTGTCAGACATGGTAGGGTGGTGTGGATGTGGAAGGTGGTAAAAGAAAAGGTGTTGGATATGAGTGTTTTAGGAGAGACGTGGATACGATGGAGGGTTTCCTGTGTGCAGTACCCAATCAAAGTTATGCGAATAGTCAGAAAATCAGAAAATCCGCGCGTGGTGGGCACCGCATTTGGGCAAAAAGTCCTGGGGCCTCAACGGAACGGCCGCGTCCCCGCACTGTTTTGGGCTAACTCATGGACATGGGAGCTACGAAAAGAAGATGAAACATTGGAATCGAACGTGCATAAATCTGAAATACCAGCCTAATGCAGACCGTGCAGATATTCTGCATATTACCATGCACGCTTGTTTCAAACGCATTATCTGAAACAAATCTGAAACAATCTGAAGCAATCCGAAACAATCAGGTGGAAAACCATGTCTACTCTATGCTCGTGCGACTGCAAAATCATGTGCTGACGAACGTGATATTTGCATCCTATGCATGCAAAGAATATACCTTATATAAGAATACCTTATACAAGAAAAATACCATATAATATATACTCAGTACTATACTAACACTCAGTACTTTACTAACACTCAGTACTATACTAAAAGTACAGTGTTAGATCCACTATAGGTAGGACACTACATATAGAGGCATTAAGAAGCCTACGACGTCCGATCCCAACAATGACCAGGCCATCATTGTACGTTGTACTATGATGGATGTAATACGGCATTTGCTATGGCCATCATAAAACTTCGTATCATGATGGCTTTTCGAATATACTAGAACAATCATCACCATTGTTCTAGTGGAGACTTTTTCGATGCCACGTTTCTCTTCTTAATTATATAAGCCACTCTGGTTCCTCGGAGAGAGGAACCATCAACGAATACAAGTTTAGGCTAAAAAACGTTATTAAAGAACATAACATACAGATACTCTCTACATATACTGCTAGAGTCTCATTACTACTGCTAGACTCTACGCTCATAGAAATCCGTGGCCGACGACTTGGCTATTCCCACTTCACAGTGAAATTCGGTGCATCTTTTTTGTTTGGCACGATGAAGATTCAGTCTTCTCATTCTTCTCATTCTTTTCAATCTTTTCAGTCTTTTCCTTCTTTGGTCCATCAATTGGATGCTCTACAGGAAAAGTTACCACCTCCAACGACTCGTCCAACTCCAAAGTATCGTAGAAATCGTCGTACTCCACAAAATTTGGCAGCTGGTTGTTCTCAAGGTAATAGTCCAAATCATCCTTGATACCAGAGACTAAAGACTAGGTATTCGTGAAGCTCCATATGCTGATCTTTTCGTCTTCTCTTTTCGTCTTCTCTTTTTGTCTTCTCTTTTTGTCTTCTCTTTTTGTCTTCTCTTTTTGTCTTCTCTTTTCGTCTTCCTTTTGTCCTCCTTACTTCTTAATAATCTAGTGTCTGATATCAGTGCACTAGTTTGTCCAGTACCATGTCCTAGGGAAAATTGGACTAGGTGATATTATCTAGAATGTAGACTACTATAGACCTCAGACTCTCCGATATTACTGTACTGTATTCTAATATAATCTAAATTGCACGTCATCGAACTCAAGCACAAATCTCTTGCTACTACTCTACACTTTATCCTTACTCCACATTCTACATTAAAGCTCTAAGATCTAATCAGCCAAGATTTACCATCCACCTCATCTTCATCCTTTACTTTCAGTCAATATGCCAGAGAGGCTTCATAATACCTCACTACCTATGGTGGATCTGACATATAATATTTTACTTAATACTTACTTATGATATATGTGTAAAATTTTATTGTGAAAGAAGGAGGGGGAGGAAAAAAAGGTAAAGTAGTATGACATTTAGTCATGTATAGTGTAGTATGACATCTAGACACTGTAGAATATCATGATATCTAGTGGCCATGGCACCATCTAGTGGACCATGGCAGTAACCCAGTCTCCCTTATAACAATGAATAATCCTAGGCTGATCCTAGGCTGAATATTCCCAGGCTGAGCTATTCAGGACTGGTCTCTCTCTCTAATGGAATGACTCACTTATAACACTTAGGTACTCTAAGCTGAGTTATTCAGGACTGGTCTATCTCTTTAACACTGAGAAATGACTTTTCTAAACTCCTAAAGACTTGCTCTGACCACGAGAAACTCGGACCCACTGTGGAGATCCGAACGCAACATGGGGCTCTGGCCCTTATTCATGAAGTCATATGTCACCACATAGAGCGACTTGTGGGTTTTTTCACCCAGCATGCCCGTGAGAAACTCCTCGTTGTCCTTAAAGTAGTGCACACTGACGTGCTGTTCTTCTTGGCTTTCAAGAGGGTTTTGGAATAGGTGCAAGAACTGGTCCTCAAACTCCCGATTAGGCCCCGAACTTGACCGGATATAAATCAGGACCCCATGGTAAACCCTCTGCAACTGCGTGAGTAAGTGGATGGCTAGGAGATCCGAGACACTCAAACGGTCGTTATGATCAAGCACTAACTTTAATTCCATGGGTTCGTCCGCCATATATTGTGTGGTCAACAATACTGCCACGTGGCACTTGCACTCCTGCAAAAGCTTATCGTACTCTAACACAAGGTCACTATTATCAGCATCATTCTGGACCAAACTCGAAGTCACCATGGACGTGAGCAAGAGGTTGGCCAGCCCGCTGACCTGTTCATTAATAAGGGCCATGAAGTTCTTGGCAGGGGCCAAAAGCAGTTTGGTCGAGAACTTGATGTGCAAGAGCGAGCTGAACGCCTTGACTATGGCTAGCATCGACACCAGGTCTGCATACTCCTGTTCATTTCCGGAATAATCACCCGTAGACGAAGAAGCCTCCAAAAGGTGAGACGTTCTGGAGTCAAATTGCCGCAAATGGATGGCCTTGACCTCTGTGGAGTGTATAGATGGATCCAAGTCTTTGAGGAGTTGCAACACGTTGGAAACAGTGTCGATCTTCTTCAACAAAAGCACCACAGCCGAGAACCCAAAGCGGTTCAAGTTATCGAGCGATAACTCGTTGGTGGTTTGCGATAAAAGCTCTTCGTTTTCCTCTCCCTTTCGGTTGTTTCCCCATGCAGACGTCTGGTGCCGGTGGTGGGGAGGATACACCCAGAGAGCCAAGGGCGTGGTGAGGAAGGTGGTGACCAAGGCCATGACTATGAACATGGAGTACACCGTGGGCGAGATGATGTGGGCATTCAACCCAATGTTCAACACCACGATCTCCACTATACCCTTGCATGACATGAGCACGCCCACGGCCAACGAGTCTCTCCACACCAAGCCACATATCTTGGCAGCAACATAACCCCCAGCTATCTTGCCTACCATGGCTAGAGCTATCACAGCAACCACATAGGCCCAATCGATGCCCCTGCTCAAGTCGCCCAAATTCACATTCAACCCCGCTATGGCAAAGTAGATGGGGATCATCACCAAGTGTACCAAGTCCTCGAGTTTCTTGGTGATCTTGATCACATAGCCATTATCTCTGGGTACAATGACTCCCACCATAAATGCCCCGAATATAGGGTGCACTCCAATGATATCCGTATAGAAAGCAGACGCAAACACCATGCCAATGATAAGCACCATCAGCACCTGCGAAGGCACGCCCGTGGCCAAGTCGCTGGTGAAGTTCCGTAAGTAGTAGGAAAACGCCGCCCGAACGGGGTACATGAGGAGCAAGAACCAGGCCACGGTGAGGAGCAAGATGTACACGGTGTGCACGCCCGAATCAGCATTGGCAAGCGTCACCACAAGTGCTAGCAAGATCCAGCCCACCAAATCATTGATGATGCCTGCAGACAACACAATGGTGCCCACTCTATCGCCAATAAGGTTCAAGTCCACGAGGATCCGGGCCAACACGGGGAATGCCGTGATACACAATGCCACAGCTATAAACACCATGTAAGTGGAGAAAGAAACGGTGGAATTGGCTGTATTCGTTCCATGATACTCATTGTACAATCCCTTTGCAATGGCACAGCCCAAACCAAAAGGAATGGCCATATTGATGAACCCCACTGTGAATGCCACCCTCGCATTCTTCCGGATATACTGTAAGTCCACCTCTAAGCCCACTATAAAAAGAAACAAAATAATGCCCACATTGGCCACCAACGTCAAGCCAGCTTTGGACTCCGGAGGAAAACACGTGCTTGTGAACCCAGGAATCCGGCCCATCACCGTAGGCCCAAGGAGAATGCCACTCAACACCTCAGCTATGACCCTGGGTTGCTGGAGTTTTCGGAGGGGGTAGTTGAGGATATGGCAGAACGCCATGATCACTATGGCCTGGAAAAGAAAGAGCGTGTATGGAGACGAGGCCGAGTACTCCAACGGGTTACGTCCAGCAACCACCCCCGCTACGGAGCCTGTAGAAACGGCCATAGCAGTAAATGGGGTATTCTAGAGTTTTAAAAAAAGGAGATTTGGGAGATTCAGAAGACCGAGGGATCCGAAAATTGGAATTCTGAAGTACTAAAAAAACTGACAGAATCTGAGAATCTGAGAGAATCTGAAAGGTGACAGTTCTGAAGTTCTAAAAAAACTGATAGATTCAGAAAATCAGGGGGAATCTAAATATGGGAAAATGGGAAATCTAGGAGACTCAAAAATTGGAATTCTGGAGTTTTAAAAACACTGTGAGATTCAGAAAATTTGGGAGAATCAAGAAGTCTGGAAGATTCAGAAATGGGAACCCTAGAAAATGGGGATTCTGGAAAACCTGGGAAGTCTAGTTTAAAAAATGGAAAAATGGGAATTCTGAGAATCTAGAAAACCCAGGAGATTCAGAAAAACCGGGAGATTCAAATTCTGGAGTTTTGAAAAAACAGACAGATTCAGAAAAATTGGACGGATCTAAAAATGGGAAATTTGGAGTTCTGAAAACACTGGCAGAACCGGAAAATCAGGGGGATCAGAAAATCAGGGGGAAAAACGTGGGGAAATCAGCACAGAACCAAGTGCCAATCAAGAGATAATCCTGTCTAGTAAAAAAACACCTGCGTGGATACTCTAGTATGCAGTAATCCTGTATGTAGTGGTGTTGTAAATTTGTATGTAAAATTGTGTTCTAATTGGTGTGGCAATTTACAGAAGAATGTGGTATTAATTTGTTGTAAAAATGTGTACTGTAATTTAAGTGTGTAAATTGGGGTAATAAATCGCGCACTCTGGTGCTCTTCTGGTGCTCTTCTGGTGCATTTTTTTGGGGCACTATTCCGCTTTTGGTGCTCTCTTCTACTGTTCTTTTCCCATAATCATTTTTCTGCTTCTCTGCTGCTCTTTTCTGGTAATCACTTTCTGCTCTTGTGCTTCTCTGCTTCTCTGCTTCTCTGCTCTTATGCTTTCTGCTCTTATGCTCTCTGCTCTGCATCTTACTGGAGCTTGGACTCCAAGTTGACCAAGAGACTGAAGGTCTCGCGTGGCATGCGGTACTGGATCATACCGGCGTAGACCATACAGTTCTTGGCGATGGTGCGCAACTTGTCGAGTTCCTGGCGGAGCTGGGGGCCGGCGCCGTACTTCTTGGTGGCCAAAGAGTAGTGGAGCTGCGATACACATGTCATGACGATAGTGAGCACGGACGGGATCACCTTGACCAAGGAGACGTCGCACGTGTTGAGGGCCTCTGCTGCGGAGCGGATAATGAAGAAGTCGTCGTTGTCGACTATGGGCAAGAGCTCCAACCTTTTTACGGCATCGAGCGTGCCCTGCCAGTCCTTTTGGACGAACGACTGGCGCATGTCGATCATGGGGAGGAGGTAGCCTGCGATCTCGCTTTCCTTGTGCGATACTTTCTGCGTGATGTGGCTGTTGTTGTTGAATACCTCCATGATGTGCTTGCTGAGCAAGATGAAGTTGTTTTCCACGGACGCCTTTTCGCCAGTTTGGCTAGCCTCGTCGCTGATGAGCGGCCGGTCTAGTTCCGTCACCGATAAGAGCTCACTGAGGAACTTGTTGATGAGCGACACCACTGTGTTGTACTCCTGGCAGAGCTGGTAGAGTCTTAATGCATCGAACACACGGCCCTCTTCCTCGCATCTCCGGGCACTGAGCTCGGTGATTTGCATGTAGAACTGCCGGAGGTTGCTGAGATTGATGAGCGCCCGCTGCTTCTCCAAGATACCCGGGGTCTTCTCTCCATTGTGCTCGTTCAACTCGCCAAGCAAGAGGTTGAATTCCCTGGAAACAAGAATGAGTTCCCGGAGTGCCTCGTAGCACTTCTCATTCTCTTGAGTGCAGTTTCCTCCGCGTGACATGCAAATAAGAATGAGGTACTGTGCTGCCACCTTGGGGTCGCTGATCTTGAATGTCCGTGTGTATGAACCCAAAAGACGGCTGTAGTTGAGCTCCAACGCGTCAGCAGAACCCAAAACTAGAAGCTCATCTGAATTGGCACTGGACGTCTTCAAGAGCCCGTAGTAGCAGAGCGAAATGGCCAAGTGCACGGCATCACACTCGCTGATATGCTCATAGATGTATTTCACCGCCAACTCGTAGAGCCCAAGCAACACCAACGTCTTGGCGTACAGTGGGTTGTTGGAGGAGGCATTGAACCTGGAAGGACCCAAGGAAACCACCTTGGCCTGGAGGTTTTCGAGCCTATAGTTCTCAAACAAGAGGTTGGACGTGTGGTCCTGCAGGAACTCGTTGATGATCAGCAAGTGGAACCAGAGCCAGTCCTCCATGCTCAAGTTCAAGGGCGAGGGCAACGTCTTCTTGGCCAAGTCACACTTGGCGATGATCTTGTACACTGCATACTTGTAGGGGTCGAACAGCGGCGAGTTTTCGTCCATATACTGGAAGTTTTCGCTGAAATCACTGGTGATGCGCTCCTGCAAGTCACTGGGCAAGCCAAAACACTCCGATTTCACGTAGTGGGCAAGGTAAGCGGGGAAGTTGCGGTCGAACTTGTTGAATGCATTTTCGTTGCTTCTGCAGAACTCCACGGCTTCTTTGTAGAGGCCACTCCTCATCAAGTAGAACACAAGAACCCATACATGGACATCGTTAAAACATAATGTCCTCTCCAAAAGATGCGAGTCGTTATTCTTCTTGATCACCTTGTCGATGAAATAGGACACTTTATTGACGTTGTTTGCATGCTGGAACTGCGCGGGTTTCTTGTCGTCTTTGGTGTAGATTTCGTCCAAGTAGTTGAAAAACTGTTGTTCCAAAGCAGACTTGGCTGTCTGGACTATACGTTTCTTCAACAGCCCCGTTGAGCCATTTTGGGCTGAAGACTCGTCCATGCCATAAAATGCTTGTTCCTGGTTCACAGTGGCCAACTTTTCATTGGTAAAGTCCGCCATGTGTCTCCAGATGTCGCCCATTTGCTTGGACTTGAAGTCACTGCTAGACTTGCTCAAGTCCTCCAAACTTAAACAGATGGGAAACGGTTTTCCCTGCAACCGGCTTTCATTAAGGTTGTAGGTGATTTTGGCACAGCTTTCGAACTTCTCCCTGCTCACGTGCCTGGTGGACTGCTTGGAGTCGGACAATGAAGAGAGGATATGGTAGTTTCCGGGTAACGACTTGTTCCAAGTAAAGGATTTTGCCAAGTCTTCGCTGGTGATCTTGGATTTGATTGGGATCCCCAAGTTCTTCTTCAAATCGTCCTTCCTGATCTTCCAGTCAATGGAGATATTCTGGTTGATAAAGTTATCAAAGTCCCTCGAGGCCGAAACCAACGACAGTTCAATTGCACTAAGAATGTTCTCCTCCTTCTTGGCCGTCAAGTAGTTCTCCACATCTGCAGGATTGGCCACGGTCCCCAAGCCAACGGAATTATCATGTCCAGGGTACTCCCTTCCCTCTCCCGAAGGTAAAATCAGGAGATCGTTTTCAAAGTCGGAAGCATTGATCCCGCTTCCAGATAGAAGGTAGTGTGCACGTGTGAACGTGTGGTCGTTGATATCCTTGTGTTTCAATTGGTTTGTTTCCTTCTTCAATTCATTCAAGGTCAAGTGGATGGGGCCAATGTTGGCATGGGAGATTTTGGGTAAGTTATGGGCGGAGTCCAACAAATCCTTCAATGCAGTATTGGGTTTGATGTCGGAATTGGGTTTGACTGCACTTAAAGGGGGCTGCACATCTTTATTGAAGAGGCCATTCTGGTTATTTAGGCCATTCAGCCCATTTATTCCTGTCTGTCCATTAAATCCTGTTTGTCCGTTTTGTCCGTTTTGGGATTGTCCATTTAACCCATTGAATCCTGTTTGTCCAGTTTGTCCAGTTTGTCCAAACAAAGAGGTGGGATTCAGAGTGCCCAGATTGGAAGTGTTCAGAGCACCTCCAAAAGAAAACCCCGAGGTCGATGTGCCGGTGGGTTTATTGCCAAAAAGGGACATGTCAATATGGCCTCTATTACTGGGGTGTGGTGGTTGTAAATATGGGGTGGCTGTAAATATGTGGTGGTGGAGGAGTGTATTATGGAGGGCTAGTGTGCGCGAGAGAGAGGTTCGCATCGAGAAATGCGCGCGTTACCCGGAGCAGGCGCACTATATAAAGCCCCAGCATCTGCTTGTTTTTTTTTTCCCCAACTACTATTCCATCACAATAGACAGTACACCGTTATCGCGTGTCTTTGGTTGGCGGCTGCCGTGCAGTTTTTGCATGGCGGCTGCTATTGTCCGGGGCACGCATCTATAGTAATCGAGTGTGATAGCTGATGGAGAGAGCAATTGGGCCTTTAAAGAACCTGTCTGGATCTCAGAGCTGAAAGAGAGGTGTCAGTAGGCCCAAATATCGCATAATTGCAGCTTTGCTGTAATTATGCAATTGTTCATTTACTGCAATTATGGAATCATTACCGCAATTCTCTTCTTACTGCAATTATCATTATTACTGCAATTATTTGCTGCGATTATTTACTGCAATTATTTACTGCTGCAATTGCCATGGCTGCATTAATTACAATTTGACAGTCTACCTTGTGTTGGCTGCAATTTTGTCTGTGTGCTAGTTGCAAGTACCATTCCTGACTCTAATCTACTTAACTCTCCTCTACCCATAAACCCTACTACCCTACTACTCTGCTGTACAGTTTAGTAATATCACTAGTCAACTTAACTAATCCATCGAGTTTGCCTACTGGTCTAGTCACTTTAACTGATCCCAAGTGTATGAGCATATTCCAATACTAATACTGTTACGAAGATGGTGAAGTCAAATAGATGACCTTGAGACCAATTAGTCTCTGAATCGTAGGATCTATAATAGTCTATACTGATCTCTATATACTAAATGTTAGTCAAACAAACGTCGGGGAATTCCTCCTCCTCGTTGTTGCCGAGCCCTCCGGCAAAGTTGGCCCGGCACGAATATTTCTTGATGGGGAAAAACCAGTAGCCCAAAGCAAACACCGCATACACCGCGTACACCACCGAAACGTAGTTCATGGTGTTTCCTGTCACGGGCATGGACGACGGGAGCGAGAAGAATCCAAGCGCAAATAAGGCCCAGGCCACGGTGATTATATTAGCCA
The DNA here is from genome assembly GCA_002370145.1 of [Candida] ipomoeae. NCBI lineage: Eukaryota > Fungi > Ascomycota > Pichiomycetes > Serinales > Metschnikowiaceae > Metschnikowia > [Candida] ipomoeae. Next base: position 36,391 of record NKZK01000551.1, on the reverse strand, counting down.
CCAACCCGATTTTTCCGAGCCAGAAACTGCCATGTTTGATGTTGTTCCGGCCCCGGTAAAGCAAGCACACGGTTGGCACCATGTAACTCAAAAGAAGGAAAGTGATGCATCCCACCACCATGGAGTTGAAGGCTGTGGATGATGCCAAGTACAAGCACCCCAAGATGGCCACTATGGCTGAAGACACCAAGTGTGCATTCAAAGGCACCCCCAAGTTGGGGTCCACGATCGACAAGTACTTGGAGTAGGGCAAGCCGTTGTCTCTGCTAAAAGACCAGCACAATCTGGCCTGCCAGGTGTGTGAGGAGATGGTGCAGCCGACTCCAGTAAGGAAAATCAAGACACCCAAGCAAATGGCTCCGGCCCGGTTGTTCAACGCTTGGCGGTAGATGTCGAGGATGGGGAGCCCCGAGCCGTTGTTGATGATGGCATCCAAGTTGTTGATGCAGAAAAACATGGAAATGGCGTATGTCAACGATGTCACCATTCCAATGGTCACGGTTCCCAAAATGGCAATGGGGATTACGCGGTCTGCTCCGTGCACCTCCTCAGCCAAGTGCGAGGCCGAGTCAAGGCACGAGAAACTCCAGTTGGGGTTGACCAAGCCCACGATGAATGCAATTCCAGCACTCTTCCAGCCCGTGTTGTTCTGGAACTCCACAAACACAAACTCGGCGGTGTTGTAGTTTCCTCTGGCCACAATCAACACCGTCAACGTGATCACCACGTACGAAAACAACGACGTGTACAAGGCTCCGGAAGCAATGATGGGGAGGTACTTACCGTAACAGTTGAACACCACAAGAGAAGCGTTCACGATCTGGTACACCACAAACAACTGCCAGGGCTTTGTCTCGTGGTCCGGGTGCATCAAGCGGTAGAAGCCCATGATGGTAGAGGCAATACTCAAGGCCATGGATGCACTGGTAAACAAGGATCCGGCCCATGCCAACGAGCCACAGAGGTACGATAAGAAACTCAGATATTTGCGGGGAGACAAGACACGAGTCCACACGTACTGGCCACCAGCGGAAGGAATGGCGGACGAAAGCTCCGAAAGCGTGATTCCAATATTATACGAAATGAAGGCAATGATCATGATACCATACACGATCAACATGGGCCCTCCGGACTGGATACCGGTAACAAGCGAGGCCGAGATCCCAAACCACGAGTTGGTCAAGCCAAAGCCAATCCCAAGCACCGACCACACCGAGAAGGTTCTCTTGAGTTCTCCCTCCTCCACGGAGCTGGGCACCTCCAACGCCTTTTCCTTGTCGGAAGTATAGACCGAAAGGCCCAAGGCCTCCTTGCTTTTGCTCTGGCTAATATCCATAGTAAACCAGTTTTTTCTAGTCTAGTCTTTCTAGTCTAGTCTTCTCTAGTCTAGTCTGATCTAGAAATTTACACGGTTGAAGCTTGTTCTAGCAAGGAGTCTTTAGTGGCTGTAAAAAATAGAGGTGGGAATGAGGTAGATCTGACATCTTTATATAGTGAAAAAGTCGCGGTCCGGCATGCACTACTGGGGCCTAAATTGACCTCAGTGCGCGCGCCGTTAACGACTAAAATCACATGCATTTTTATTACTGACCTCTCACCACCACTGACCTCTCACTGACCTCTCACCGCACCAACTATTTACTGCCAACTACCGCCACCTACTACTACACTTTTTCCAACACTACACTCTTTCCACCATGGATCCCAAAATTAACTAAAGATAGAATGTACATAGATAACTGCTGCCATATATAACACCTGCATATTAATATATAACTGAATAGATTCTATTTAAATGATACTGCATTCTAGGGATGACGTTTTTGGTGGTAGTCTATTTGGGGGGTGTGACATTTGGTGATAGGTGATAGGGGATAGTGAGGGTGATAGTGAGGTGATAAGGCGTGGACATAGTAGGGCAAAATGTGCGAGCGCAAGGGGACGGGGAGAGGTCGCGGGGCACGCGTGTATGCCTGTCGCTTATCTTCTTCTTTTCCCGTTTGGGTATGCTTTGGCTGGACCCTGCCTGCCTTGTTATCTGTCTTGACATGCCATTTCTGTTCACGTCATCGTGCCTTATCTACTGATTATGGATAGTTTCTAGTATTTAGGCTTTTTGCAGTGGTAGTTCCAGTGGTAGTTCTAGTGGTTGCAGTGGTTGCAGTGGTAGTCCAGTGGTAGTCCAGTGGTTTGTTGCAGTTATTATAGCCTTTGCAGTTATTCATTTGCAGTGACAATCGAACTATTCACAGTGACCAATCACGATTTTGGTCTAAGTGTTGATCATAACAATCCAGATTTTTTTTTTATTTTTGATTCCGGACTTAAGACGAGTTGGAGATCTATCCATGTACTATCTAATGTACTCTGGTATATCTAGCGTATCAGGTACTGCGCAGATAAGCAATGCGACTGGACCCTAGGCCGAACTCACAGCTTCATGATACTAATAGGGAAATAAGACCCTTAACCACGGCCAGTGTCAGGCTAACAATAGCTTCTTACTGGCTGATGTCTTAAATGGTATGCCAATAAACTGAGGTAGTGTGATCTATTCCACATTTCCTGAGTATAAAATATCCATAATCTATACCACAACAGATCCACACTACACTCCTGGCATACTACATTATACTAACTAGACTAACTACACCATACTAACCTAACTAGACTATGCTCTACACTATATCTGCTAGACTGGACTAACTACACCATACTAACTACACCATACTAACTAGACTATATGTTGTACACTAGATGCTCTACACTATATGTTGTACACTATGCTCCACTATATGTGCTAGACTGGACTAAGAATACATCATACTAAGTGGGCATACCTACTATACTAACACTGAATTAGTCACAACACTTGGTCAATACACGGACCTCCATAAAGTTGGAGCCTTTGTGATAATCCTTGGAGATCAAAAATAAGGCTATTTAAAGCAGTACAAGTCCATGAATTTAGGGTAAAGTGGAGTACTGATAAAAAGTCCTATGATACAGTGAAGCACCGAAGATAATACTTGGAGTTCTAAAGTACTATAAAGTACAACCTTATGATTAAGTCGACATACCTTCTATACTAACACCATACTAACTAGACTATAGACTTATACAATACTGACCAGACTATGGTAAACGTTACCATAGACTATACACTAGACTATAGACTAGATACTAGACTATATAGAATACACTAGATTATAGAATACTAACTATACTAACCAGACTATAGAAACACTATGGATAGACCACTGTGATATGTGGTCAGATCGTGGAAGTCATGTCCACTACAACTCTAAGTTAGTACTACGTGTACTGAGTGATCTTATCAAGTGTTATTGAACTAGTGATGAGTAAGACCAGAAAAGTATAAGTGTTATGTTCTTTAATACATTTATGCCTAACTAAAACTATGTTCGTTGATGGTTCCTCAAAGAGAGGAACCGAAGCGGCTTAAATAACTTTGAGAGAAACATGGCACCGAAAAACTCTCCACTAGAACAATGGTAAGGATTGTTCTAGAATATTCGAAAGAGCCATCGTAGTACTTCATACAACGATGGCCGTGACACGGCGTTTGCAATGGCCATTGTAACAATCAGACTGAGAGACTTCATAATACCTTCATAGGCAGGGCCCTGCCTATGGTGGATCTAACAATAAGCTTCAAACACGTCTTTAACAATTCCTAAACTCATCATTCCAAATACTCATCATTCCAAATTCTATCAAACAACCCTAATCTCGGAATAACTACACTGTATTCCAGACTATACACTACTAGACTGTACTACTTAACGTACAACCATACTCTATACCTAGCTGTATATACACTTCTCTATTCCCAAGTCCATCTTCATGTATTAAATTAGACACCTCAGATAGGTACTAAATTCCTCTGTACTATAGTACACTACGCTACTGCACTATATAATACTTTGGGTACTACACTGTGCTACACTATATAATAGACATACTATACACTATATACTAGACATGAAGAATTACCATATCTTACTAGACACTTCAAAATACTAGACATTCTGGGACGTAGTTAACATTATACTATACATTATACTACATACTCTATGCTACACCATACAATACTACACTACATTACCAGATTATAGACTGTACGGGATGCGCTGCATTCTACTACACACTAGACTTCACTTTAAGAGTGCTTCTAAATGTACTATGTTCCTCAAGTCCTTGTAGACACGATATTACTCTGTATTACTCTATAGTCAGGTATTCGCCAGTCCCCTACTCTTTATACTAGTTTTCAGTACTCTAGTGAGTCTAATGGCACAGGATAATGTCTATATATCTATTTAGTTGTTAGTAAAATGTAAAGGATATCATTCTAGGGTGTAGTGCTCATAAGCTCATACCAAATTTTTGGCTATTCTGAATCCCGAAAAGTCTCTTTATACTAAAACTTGACCATGCCCTGGTTCGAACCAAGATACTGAAAGCTAATAGTTTTCAATTCTTCTTAATTTTTATGAAAACTAGTGATTTCTGACTAACTCATAGATTGGTGTATTGTAGTCTCGACTTAAACCCAAAAAATTTACTTTTGGTTGCGGCCATACCAAGTGTAAAGTACTGTTTCCCGTCCGATCAACATTAGTCAAGCCACTTAGGGCCACAGTGAGTAATGCAGTGGGAGACCATGTGTGAAATTGTGGTGCTGCAATCTTTTTTTTTCATTAACTCTAGCCATTCTACTCCAGGCAAGTCATCTATCGGAATCACACAATGTAGGCTTCCTCATGGTACAACCTCTTTGGTTGTACTAACTTGCCGACTTGAATAACAAATGGTGTTTGAATGTTACTTGCTTGAGCAAGCTTGATCAAGATCTCCTAGTGTGCAGTAAGAGTCGGGAACGGCCAGGCCTTTACTATACCTTGGAAGGGCACACATCGGGGTAGCCCATTAGAACCTCTGGATCTGGTGGTGGGTGGTCACTGCACCGCGACACTGCAGCCAATCAATTACTGTAAATCTTTACTCACTTACTGCTGCTAACTACTATATCAATATTTACTGCTACTCTTTACTGCTACTCTTTACTGCTACTCTTTACTGCTACATTTACTGCTACATTTACTGCTACCAAAATCACCAACATAACTAATCATACGAGTAGTCTTCGAATAGGAACCAGAGACTAATAGATTGGAATTTAATAGTTATTGAGTGTATTGATTAAAAACTAAACTATATTAAACCAGATGTCTAACAGTGCTGAGTTTACAGTGGTAGTTCTTGGATTATGAGTATTCTGGTATACCATATCAATCGATCAAAAGCTCTATACTAGTAGCGCCATAACTATACTAGTAGTACTATAAATATACTAGCAGTACTAAACTACTACTCTACTATCAGTAATAACTAATAACTAAAGGCTGACTAGTAGAACTACTCTTTCAATCATTGAATAGTCATACTCACTACTGATTGCTACTGACTGTTCTTAAACTGACTGACTACTAGCTCTTAGTATAATAGTGTATGGCACTGGTGAGTAGAAAAGAGTAGTTCTCGTATTTTTAAGACCTTATTATTCATTAGGTACTGGAAGCACATTTACCCACTACTACTACACTGCTACACTACTACTACACTGCTACACTACTATTACACGTAAGCTCTAGTACTATAAGTTACGCTGTACTCTTACTATACAGTGGTACAGTAGTAGTACTATAACGTACCACTCTAATACCAAATACTTTACCAACTTTACCCTATATTCACTCTAATTACTGAGCTGCTATTACCTACTACTGAACTAATGAAATAGTAATAATACTACTACGCTCTATTTTATGGCTATGACTATATGGCTGTATATGGTATATACTGTATGGCTATATGGTATATGATATATGACTGTATGACTATATGCTATACGGTGTACGGTGTATGGTGTATGACTATATGGTATATAGTATATGGTGTTAGATTCTTGTTACGTCAGGTACTCTGTTTACTATGTTCATTCGCTGATGATTCCTCAAAAGGAGTAATCTGAGCTGCTTATATAACTTTTCAAGAGAAGGGGTGGCTGGTAGATGGCTGGGTAAAAGGCCTCATACAATGGACATTGTTAGTATTAGGCAGAGAGGCTTTATAATATCTCAATAGGTAGAGCACTACCTATGGTGGATTTGACATATGGCATTTAGTATACTGTATGACTTTATGTCTATGACTGTATAGGTATGGCTATAAGACTATGGAGTATGGGGAGGGGGATGGATTGTAAGCTCTACTCTATTACACTATACTATATACTGAAGTAGTACTATACTATACTGATTCTCTACTGTAAGACCCTATTCTGTTTTTACTCTATGGCACTTTAATGTCCCACGTAGCTGTGTTTCAAGTATTAGGCGTGCTTGGATATGTTCAAGTATCAATGATTTGGCAGCTATGTTTCCAGTAATAGTATTGAAGTTTTATGCTGTTTCAGGTTGTACTGCACCTATAGCACTGGAAAGTAGGATAGTAGAGTCGAATACTACGGAGCACCCCAAAAATCCCGAAAAAAACACTTCCCATAGAAAAACCAGCTCTTCTTTACTAACCCCACTAAATTTCGTTTTGTTCACATCAATATAAATATTTTTTCCGTGCACTCTTCTTTTTCTCCGTTTGTCTCGGGCCCTAGTATTATATAGGAACACTCCACTGCGCACCATTTGCAACTAAAAGGCACAGCCCACTAGAAGTATAAACCCCCCCCCAAAAAAAAGGAAAAAAGGAAAAACAGTAAAAATCAATATAAATGAAAAACAGTAACAACCAATCCAAAGCATAACCACAATCCTAATACTACTACTAAAAAAAAGACAACCAAAAAAAATACATATATATATTTGTTTGTATGTATAGGTTGGAGGTGGACGGCTTGGATGCACTACTTAGCGCACTAGGCCCCAGCAATTGGTCAGGCCCCAGGCTACACCCACCAGAGACATACACCACACCCCACCCCAGGCCCAATGCAATACGTCGGCAAAGTCGGGGATTACGTGTACAACCAATGGAACTCGCTCAACCCCGCCACGCTCTCCGGGGCCATCGACATCATAGTCATTGAACATGCGGACGGCTCGCTCCACTGTTCGCCCTGGCACGTGCGCTTCGGCAAGTTCCAGATCTTCAAGCCGCTGCAGAAGAAAATCGACTTGTATGTCAATGGCATCAAGACAGATATCCCCATGAAGTTGGGTGATGGTGGAGAGGCGTTTTTTGTGTTTGAGACCTCGTCCAAGGACCTCTCGCAGTCCTTGGTGACTTCGCCGGTGATCAGTGCCGAGAGTTCGCCCGAGATATCGCCCGTGGCTTCTCCTGGAGGGCTGACTGAGTCTGGTGAACCCGTCAGTGCGTCGAATGTGCCAGAATTGCTCGATTTGAACGATGATATCGATGCTCACGCGGCCTTGACCAATGCATCTCCGTCCAAACCCACTTTGAGGTCCGAAGGCTCCAGTCCGCTGAAGTTGGCCTTTGAAAAGGTCAAGAAAATCTCGCAGCAGCTCAATATCCCGTCCAAGATCGACGATAATGGCGATATCATCCTAGATATGGATGGCTATAAGCCCAACTCGCAGAAGAACATTGATGTGTCGGACGAGGCGATGCACTCGACGTTTTTGAAGGAACTCAATAGCTTGGCCAAGGGGAATGGGCTCCTTACGTCCCATGGGTCTCATGGCGGCCATGAAAACAACGAGGAGTTGGCCTTGTTCCAGAGTGTCTTGAGGAAAGACGACAATGGGAATGTCCGCATTGTCTACGATGAAAATGACCTTGAGCCTTCTTTGGATGAGCTTAGTGAACAGAGGCTTACGTTTCCGGCAGAAACAACCGTTCTCAAATCACCAGAACCCGAGTCCGCATCCAGTGACGAAGACAAGGTGTACTTCAAGACCTTGAGGTTGACGTCGGAGCAATTGTCCAATATGAAGCTCCAGCACGGCCGCAACGAGCTTAAGTTCCGCCTGTCACAGGGAAACTCGCAGATCGAGTCCCAGCTCTACCTCTGGAAAGCTCATACTCCCATTGTGATCTCCGATATCGATGGCACCATCACCAAATCGGATGCGTTGGGTCACGTATTCAACATGCTAGGCAAGGACTGGACGCATCCCGGTGTGGCCAATCTTTTCCAGGATATCACCAGCAACGGCTACAATATCATGTACTTGACGGCCAGATCGGTGGGCCAAGCAGATGTCACAAGACAATATCTCGATAGCATAGTGCAGGACGGGGTCAAATTACCCAAAGGCCCAGTCATTTTGAGTCCTGACAGAACCATAGCAGCACTCAGAAGAGAGATCATCTTGAAGAAACCCGAGGTGTTCAAAATGGCATGTCTCCGCGACATCAAAAGCCTTTTCTTTGCAAAACAAGACGAGTTTGCCGAGGAAGACAGCGAAGACGACAGAACACCCTTTTATGCTGGCTTTGGAAACAGAATCACCGATGCCATCAGTTACCGCAGTGTCAAGATCCCATCGCACCGTATCTTCACCATCAACCCCAACGGAGAAGTGCATATGGAGTTGCTTGAATTGGCAGGCTACCGGTCATCGTACCTCGACATCGGAGAGTTGGTGGACCAGTTCTTCCCCCCATTGAACTTCATCAGCAAGGTCAACCATGGCTGGAACGAGAACCAGCTTAACCAGTACATGCACAATAAGGACGAGAACTGGAAGGACCACGCAGCGTCCCTCGACTCGCCAAGGTCCCCCGGCCTGCCCCGAAGCCTCAACTCGGAAGATATTCTCTTAAGGCAGGACGATAAGTTTACGGACCTCAACTTCTGGAGAGATCCCTTGACTAACTTCAGCGAGCTCTCGGACCTAGAGGAAGAAGACGACGCGGCATCCCAGAAAAGTGCTCCCAGCCCCTCCAAGTCCCCATTGCTAGGGCCTGTTTCCACTCACCTGTTATCTCTAAAAGAAGAAGATACACCGTCCAAGAAGGAACGACCCATCTCCGCGTCGTTCACGTCTCCGCTTAAGAATTTCATGCGTGGAGATATCGAGCCCAAGGCCATGAAGACTCCTCCCCAAGCTGACCAGCAGGAAAGGGCTAAAAACGGAGATGCTTATAAGCGACGCAGTGCTTTGAGCAATGATGATTTTGATGAAGATGAAGACGAGGATGATGAGGATGAGGATGATGATGATGATTATACCGATGACGACTACGACAGCGAAGAAGACGAGGATGAAGAAGAGGATGAAGATAAAGAGGATGAGGAGGAAGACGAGGATCTAGATTATGATTTGACCAAAGATGAAGACGAGGTGTTCGATGATGCGGATGATGACGATGGAGTACACCGGGCTTCGGAGGTCGATGATGAAGATATCGATCTTGACGATGGGCTTCCCGAGAAGCTGAGTGCAGGCATTTCTGAAAGTAAGGAAGTGGCCCAGGGAGAACCTGCTCCTAGAGATGTGAGGATTGTGACTGCAAGCGATATTCTTAAGAATATGAACTTGGGGAACTAAATAGTGAGGTATAATGTCTGCTGGCTTCCAAAAATATGCATATATACAAAAATATCATAATTTATCAAGAAATTAATTAATCAAGGAAGACTTGTGTAGACCAACATGTCAAAAAAAATCATTATAAGAGATCTGAATCTAGAAAAAAGGAACTCCGACACGGGGAATCGAACCCCGATCTGCTCGGTGAGAGCGAACTGTGCTAGCCATTACACCATATCGGATTTTATAAAGTTGAAAATTCTTGGGTTTTTTAAGCTACAGATTATATTCACTTTAAGCTGATAAAAAAATTCACATCATCTTAATCAGTTTAGTACCCACTTAGATGCAGATAGATTGTCTGTGAGTATTTTGGGCTGTGGGAGATCCGCGAGCAAAAGAAAAAAAGAAACTCCGATACGGGGAATCGAACCCCGATCTGCTCGGTGAGAGCGAACTGTGCTAGCCATTACACCATATCGGATTTGTTGGAGCTTAAAATTCCGTGGGTTAACAGGTCATGAAATTTAGAAAATTTCCGAATTGTAATTAATAAGGGAACTGAAAGTAACAGAAGTATAATAAGAAGTGGAATGGCTAACCAGGGCCAATTAAAACTAAAACTCGACTTAATTTAACTAGTATATCTACATTTAGGGCTGTCCTGACAATACAGAGATCTATGTCCTGTCCAGTATATACCTCCATGAATCCACATTCAAATCTACCAAAGTACTAATAAGATATACCGTGTGCGAAGAGCAATACAGCTGTAGAAGTTGAGTAGGCTGAAAAGAGGTTGAGTAGCTATTAGTCAGTGATCAGTTCCTAAGTCAGTCTTAGGTTTAAGTAATCCAAGTGGAGTGGTCAGTAAAAGCATTTAAACAGAGGGTACTGGAAAGATCAAAAAATTGGAATTGATTGAGAATATTTGAAGGAAAAGTAAAATTATTGAATGAAGTTCTGTATGAGACCACCAGAAGTGCTACTACAAGTCTATAAGTGGTAAAAGTCATTATAAACCAATAAACCAAAGTCTTATAAGTGAATCTTTGATTCACTGGATCTCAGACCAGTTTAATTAATATTAAAAAATCTATTTTTTTTTGATTCATGGTTGGTTTATGGGCCTCCTGATTCCCATCCATTCTTGCGGATACGGAATTATAGAATCTACAGGTTATGACTCCAATGATCCTATAGTAACCAAATAACGTGGATATAATATCCCACTGTGCTTCCATGTGGTGGAATTATAATGTCTGAAAATAATCTCTGACATATACTCTGAATCTCACAATGGTCACAATCCGCATAGTAGGCGAGAAGGTGTATTATGGTCATAGACAGGTCTAGTATACAATAGAAACCATAAATCGTAACTCATAACCGTAATGTTGTAATTCCAAAAATAATTATACCAGGTTTTTGTCCCTTTAAAAGAATGAGGGAGGGTAATGTTCCCCATGGAATCAAAGAAGGTGTACCATAATTGCTAGTGTAAGTGCTAGTAAAGTGCTATAAACTCTATGGTGTAAAACTCTATGGTGTAAAACTCTATGGTATAAGTGCTACGGATGATTTTGGTGTCCTAAGTCAGTGAGTACTAAAATGGTGAGTACTAAAATAGTGAGTACTAAGTATAAGATCCGATGTAATATACTTTTATAGGATATATTGAGAACACGATGCTCAAATTCTTGGTTCTTGGTACCGAGTTTACGTTCAAATAACTTGTTGTTACCTTCCTAGATTTATTTCCAAATAACGTTCTACTCACCTACTATCTCACTTAATTATGTCTTACTAAATACCTTCCCCCTTATGTCTACTCATCATACTCATCATACCTAATTTGTTAATTTGCTTTACTAACTTCACTTGCTTAACTCACTTAACTTGCTTAACTCGCTTCACTTACTCATCTTATTCCTCTTACCTCTCTTGAGGTGTCTTCTTATTCCTCTTGCTTCTCTTAGTTATCCTAGTTAACTCTAAGGTGTCTCAATTTTACCTTACTTACTTAGTTGTCTTGTTTACCTTACTTTTCTTGCTTTACTTACTTTTCTTGTCTCTGACTTATCTTGTTTCTCTTGTTTCTCTTCCTTCTCTTGAGGTACCTTTGCTTAGCTTCGCTATCTCAAATGTCTTAACTTTTACTTATATCTACTCATGTTATTGTCTTTCCTTGATTATTTCTGGAAATCTTACCTTATCTTTGGAGCCGTATATCTTGGGCATCAAATCATGAATATCACGTCATAGAGCGTCATCTGCTCAAATGAGTTTTTGACAAGATCTACGGCCTCGGCTGCATTGGCTTCCACGGTAATATTATGAAATTCCTTGAGCCTGAGCATTTTGCAGATTAATTTCTGGCTTAAATCACTAAACTATCCCATCGTAAAGAATCAAACTATACTTAATATTTTTTTTTGTAATTGTATTTTTATTTTTATTTACTAAACTTAATAGTGTACTTCAATGAACTCATCAATAATTTTTGGGTGTGAGAGCTACAGTAAGAGCAACAGTAAGTGCTACAGTAAGTACTATGTGCTATGTTGGTGGCTGTTTCAAAAAATGGATCTATAGGTTCAGCTGGAAATTTTGGAACATGGTAGAACTAAAAGAATGAACTTGAGCATAGATTACCATAAATCACTCTCTACTCTTCACTCTCTACTCTCTTTCAAGCTTAAGAGCAGCCCCCAGCTTTGTGAGGGTTTCTCCAAACGGAGAGTATATTGCAGTGGCAGAAACAAACGAAAAATATACCCTCTACTCCACGAAGGGCCAGTCGGTAGTCACGAAACGGTGGGCATTCCGCAACAGCAGAGTCAATGATGCCAAGTGGACAAGCGATTCGAAGTACTTGATCAGTGGTGGCTTGGATTATTGGCTCTTTGTCTACTCTCTGCTCTCTACTCTCTACTTGTTAGATTCTTGTGTAACGTTAAGGTACTAAGTTATCTTTATTCGTTGTTGATTTCTCGATGGAGGAATCAGAGCTGCTTATATAACATTTGGTCCATTTCCCTAATCTCCATTTGCCCTTGTCCGGTTTCTGAAAACGTACCCACCTCTTCTGCCTGTTTTGTCTTTCTCCCCTCGAAGTTCTGCGCTTCTCTCTCAAGTAGCGCTCAAGTTTCTCGGCACTACCGAAGGTACCAACTCACTCTGGGCCTTTCTGAAATCCGCCATGGTTACCAAGATGTTGATGTCCTCGACAATGGCCACATTGTCAAACTGCCACTGGCTGGAAACCTCCTTCTCCCCTCTCAGAGTCCGTTCTGCATCCAACCTCTTGAGCTTGGAATAACAGCTTCTAGTATACACTTTAACAATGTGTGATTGTTCTAGCTCTTCCATAGGCTGCTTGATTTTAGTGTGTAAATCATAAATAATTTTTTTTCAAGAAATGGGTGGTTGGTGTAGTGGCTAGCATTAATGCCTTCCAAGCATTAGACATGGGTTCGATTCCCGTACCACTCAATTTTTTTGTTTTTTGAGATCCAGTTCTCAGATCTACAATACCCCACACCACAGACAATGAGATAAAGCAAAGCAGGAAAGGAAGCCAAATTCAACAGAATATATTCATCAGGCACTCGCCCCACCACATCTTGATCATCAATATCAAAATCTATAGCTTGTTTGGAAAAGAAGCAAGGCTGGCTTTACCAACACCATTACTACCAGGGTGGGTGCGAAGAGACGTGCGCGCACCACCAAAAAGCCGCCACTTCTCAATGTTTTCTCATCCTCCCGCTTTTCCTCTTCCTACAACCACTATTTCTCCCAATGTCTGACACAGAAACCCCCATCGCCGAGCCGCAATCCCCAATTGCTGAGCCTCAATCCCCCATCGCTGAGCAACAGCCCCAGGAGCCCGTTGCCGGAAGTAAGCTTTTCGTCAGACCCATTAGTTATGAAACCAGCCGTGAGTCCGTGGAGGAGCTTTTTGGAGGCATTGGACCGCTTGTTGAAGTGCAGATGATGCGCGGGTACGCTTTTATTACGTACGAAACAGCTGCAGATGCCACGCGCGCGGTCGACGAGTTGACCAATACCGACCTCAATGGAGCTCCTTTGCAGATTGAGTTTGCGCGGGAGAAGAAGGAGGACACGCGGGGTAAGTACCGGGTCAAGGTCACCAACATCCCGGAGAACACTGCATGGCAAGACTTCAAGGACTTTGTCAGAGACAAGACCACGTTCTCGCCTACGTTTGCCAAGGTGTGGCGTGATGACGAGTCGGGAGAGACCATTGGAAACCTTGAGTTTGGGTCTGCTGAGGAGCTCGAGAAGTCCATTGCCTTGTTGAACCAGGCTGAGTACCAGGACGCCATCTTGGCTGCAGAAGAAGACACATCTCCCTTTGTTCCTCCAGCTGGCAGAGGCCGTGGAGGATTCAGAGGAGGATTCAGAGGTGGCCGTGGTGGCTTCAGAGACGATGGCTTTAGAGGAGGCAGAGGTGGATTCAGAGGCGGAAGAGGAGGCTTCAGAGACGACTTCAGAGGCGGACGTGGTGGCTTCAGAGGAGGCCGTGGAGGATTCAGAGATGATGGTTTCAGAGGAGGCCGCGGAGGCTTCAGAGGCGGCAGAGGCGGATACGACCGTGAGAGCCGTGGAGGTTACGACAGAGACTCATATGTGCGTGACAGATCTCCCACCCGGTACTAAGCTTGAGGACATTTCCAAAGGAAGAATGCCGACCAGGCCAATTAAGATATGTGTCCAATAAAAAGATGTATTAGTTTGAAATAGAATAGTTGGATCCTGGCAGACCAGCGTGACGAGGATACCAGCCAAGCATCGTGGGAATCAATTACTGTGGACCTTCTCCGTGACCATAATGTACTGGAGATATTCTGGTCACGAGAAATGACATATATGGACATAATCAAGATAACAGTGGCATATAACAATAGATATGCGGAATACGAGATGCACTCAGTGGATACAGGATACAGGCCATCAGCCTGTAACCACTATTGCTCATATAAAGAGTGACGTCACACTAAAACAGCATCTGGGGAGTAGCGGGCTACCCCCACTTTACATACAAGGCTAATCAAGCAAAAGGACTGATAATATCACCTGTCTAGTGAAACATTCACCTTCTAGTCCTAGTACTCTAGCACTAGTCCTAATCTCTAGTATAATAATCCTAATACTCTAGCATACTAGTCTAGTAGTCTAGTACTTCTTAGCATACTAGTCCTAGTACCAAGTATAGCAGTCTAGTACTCTATAAGAACATAAGAACTGTAGTTTAGGACTTTAGCATTAACTTATAATATATCAGGTATACATTCTGGTAAGTACTTTAGTATTGTAGTACTGTAGTACTGTAGTACTGTAGTATTTTAGTACTGTAGTATTTTGTATTGTAGTGGAGCACCAGTGTCCAATAATAAGTGTGGTGGGAATTTTCTGGATCCAGTAGAACCAAATATCGTTTGCGATTTGCTAAAATTGAATGTAGTGGTTTTCGAGGTTGCGTGTTTCGAGGTTTTGGATTTCGAGTAGTGGGTGCAGCAGAAATCTGGGGTATTCCTTATATTAGTAGAGGGCCTATTGGTTTGGTAGAGGGCTATGGGTTAGTGGATGCCTAGTGTAAGAGAGTGCATATTTTTGGTATTGTCGTAGATCACGTGATAGATAATTATCTAAAGTGATACTGGTATTGTTAAGTAGAGCAAGATAATTCAAAGAGCCTGTTTATAGTGGAGTACTTGGTATAGACAGTTACGCAGGGCTCAAAACTATAGCCGGTGTCAGTGCCAGGGCTCAAAACTATAATCAGTGCCAGGGCTCAACACCATAACCAGAACTAACACCAAATACCACCACCAGAACCACCACCAGAACCACATACCAAAACTCTAGTATTACCTAGACTAGTATTTTCTAGTAGGAGTCTAGAAGAATTGTATAGTCTATTATTTTCTAGTTGGAGTCAAGTATTTTCCAGTAGTCTAGTATAGTGCAGTGGTCTAGGAGTACTCTATAAGAACTGTAGCTTAGTACTCTAGCATAATCTATCACTTCATCAGGTATACACTCTGGTATAGTCGTCTAGTATAGTAGTCTAGTACTCTAATGTACTACTCTATTATAGTATAGTACTCTAGAATAGTGCAGTAGTCTAATACTCTAGTATAGTATAGTACTCTATTAACTTTTTCATGCTAGGCTAGTACTTGTAGATAGACACAGAAAAAAATAGATATAAAATAGGAACGAAAGATACTATTTATTAAGGGGTACTAGATACTAATGATACTTTACTGTAATTTGTACTATGTACTAGATAGTAAAAGTCACTATTCTCTAATTTGTACGAACGGTATTTATAAGATTTATAGTGGTAGTTGTTATGTTCTGGATACGTCCAGTACTCTGTTTTAGTGTGTTTAGTATGTTTATTCGCCGATGATTCCTCAGAGAGGAACCATCGCACCTTATATAGACTGGACCGGCATAGAGGAATAGAGGTCGTATTGAGAGCCGAAGGCCGCTCAATATCTGATCGACCAGTGCAGGGTTTCAACATCCATATGGGTAGTACACTACCCATGGAGGATCTAACAGTAGTCTAGTATCTAGTGTTATAACGCTGGTGTAGTACTCTAGTATAGTCTACCAATAGCACTGTAGTATGGTGGTCCTACTATTAGTACTCTATTAGTACTCTATTAAAATCTCAATAGTACTCTAGTAGAGTACTCTAGTATACCAATATAGGGGTGTACAGCACAGAAAATGTTACGGTAGACATCCCTAGGGTAGAGGAGTTTTGGGTAGAGCATTGCTGATAGTGGAGTTATAGTGGATAATAATAGGGAATGAAATGAAATTAGAGTGAAATACAGTAAAATTATAGTAGACTCAGTGGACTCGGTAGACTCATAGTAGAATTATAGTGGTGATATTGGAATTGCTGTCGATGTGTTTTAGGACAACAAACAAGGAAGCAAACATGCTGATCAAAAGTTTTAACACAAAATTACACAAATAATCAGCATAAATATTTAAATGTACATTTCTATTATCCATCATCACCATTTCATTTATTCCACACCTTCCCTCCCACATCTATTTATTTCGTGTTGAAATCAGATACTATTATACGCTTCTTTGCTACAATGTTTGCAACTAACAGGATCGGATTCACATAAGAGGGCAGATAAACCCCCTTAGGGGCCCAACTGATAGTTATTAATAAAAAAGCTCAATTTTCTCTCTTTTATAGTTATTATTCCCTTTTCAACATTGTGTAAGTATATTGAGCGTTCTTTTCTTCCCCAACTATTATTTTAAGGTGCGATAATGATAGCATTGATTTTGGCATTCCTCTACAGTAAACTTCTTCTTCCAAATTTTTGTCTACCGATAAATACTGACAACCATACATTTTAGGACCGCATATTACTTTATTTGCGATGGCAATGGTAGCTGCAACGGCAGTGGAAATAGCGGCTGCAACAGCATTGGAGCTGGAGTGTTCTGCACCCACGGCGGGACCTATATCATTCAGGTCTCCACACAGTCTACTTTATGCCGTACTCGATTGATCGGAAAAAGCAGACTATCTTTCCAAAGAGGAAGGGAATTTTACCCTATCCACGTGATGTTGATATTTTGTTATCAGAGCCACCCTCTAGTGTATCATCGATCCTAATACTAGATGTTTCAACCTATGTTTTAGTATATGTATTGATATACAGTGACATGTAAGTTGTACCTTACAAGACCAAAGTTCTACATGAGGTGTGAGGCGGGTGAAAACCCTTCACCCGCCAGTAACCTGCACATAGCATATCACTGGTCTGCATACAACACATACACGAAGTACTCTGACTCAGTACATGCTAGGTACTTGTTGACAAGATGTTAGATCCACTATAGGCAGGGCCCTGCCTAAAAAGGTATCATGAAGCCTACTCTGTCCGATCCTAACAATGGCCATTGCAAACGCCTTGTCACGGCCATCTTTTTACGAAGTACTATTTGCCCTTTCGAATATTTTAGAACAATCCCACCATTGTTTCGATGCCACGTTTCTCTCCTTGGTTAAATATGCCGCTCTGGTTCCTCTCTTTGAGGAACCATCAATGAACATAGTATCGATAAGGCATAAATGTATCAAAGAACATAACACTAGAGTTATAGTAGAGTTATAGTAAAATTATAGTAAAATTATGGTAAACTTATTGTAATATCATAGTAAACTCATAGTAAAATTATAGTAGACTCATAGTAAACTCATAGTGAAATTATAATAAAATCATAGTTAAATTATAGTAGACTCATAGTAGAATTGTAGCAAAAATCTAGTAAAATCGTAGTAGACTCATAGTAAAACTATAGTAAGATTATAGTAAGATTATAGTAAGATTATAGTAGAGTTGTAGTAAAATTCTAGTAAATTTGTAGACTCATAGAATTATAGTAAAATTATAGTGGTGCGGATTGTGGGTGCGAATCAGTGAGCAGTTAGAGAGAGCATTGAGCGAGAGCAGTGAGTATGGAGAGTGGACACTTGAAGTACGGAGCACACGGCCTTCAGGAGGCACAGGTGTACCAGTACTCTGCCAGTAACAAAAACACCGTTCTCTTTATCCACGGCGGAGCATGGCGTGACCCCTCCAATACGTACCATGACTTTGACCAGCTAGTGCATAGTCTCCAGCATGACCACCATATGCACCACACCAATATGGTTTCAATGAATTATAGGCTTTCTCCGGACGTCAAACACCCGGCCCACCTTGTGGATGTCATGGAGTGTATCCTGTATATGGCCCGTCAGGGCTGTGGCCGGCTACTGATTGTGGGCCACTCGGTGGGAGCCACGCTCATGATGCAATTGCTCAACTGGAAAAAAATGGGAATAGAGGAAGGGACGGACGTGACGTTTCCCCAATTTGGTACTTTCTACTTTGTGGATGGAATTTACGATATGGTGGACTTGGTGCAGGAATATGGAGATCCGTACCGGGAATTTGTGGAGATGGCATTTTCGGGGGATTACTTGGAGTTCAGCCAACTTAGCTGGTCCCAACAGTGCGCGTTCGACGTGGTGCCCCAGAAATTATTCGTGGTGTATTCCAACCAGGACGAGTTGCTCAGCGAAAGACAATCGCTGCGGTTTGTAGAGCATCTCCGGGCTCGTAATTGCCCGGTGGACTATTTACGTGGGAACTGGGGTCTCCACGAGGAGGTCTACAGGAGGACAGAGTTGGCAGACATCATAGCCAGAGGCATTAATACAGAGGATTAGAGATAAAGGTCTGAAGATATGAAGATATGAAGATATGAAGATATGAAGAAAGAGACATACTACAATATACTACTACTGTATTACTACTTTTATGGTAAATAGTACTAATCGGTTCTACATCCCTTTGAATGCTCTCCTGCAGAATGTTTAAATACGGCCGATTCTTCCCTATGGGGAATCATCAACGAATATAGTCACGATTAGGCTTAAATGTACTAAAGAATCTAACAATATCCTGATTTTATTATACTCTGACACTAGTAATAAGCATAGTATTCTCTATTTGAAATATTACTACTGGTACTGACTCTATTACTAGCAGTGACACCCACTGATCATTTCAATGGCAATCACTTGAGCATGGATAGGGTCGCTTTCTTTGGGGCACGAATAATAATTGGCATTTATAAGATCGAAGGTCAATGTATCCTGAGCAATAGAAGGACTTAAAGCCAAGATCTTTCTGAAGTTTTAATGGGTCTTCCACGGCCCATGTGGTATTTGAGCCTAACTTACCGATTACTTGGTAGGCCACCACCCTTTGGAAAATATTCCTTTTGGAAAAAGCCTACTGGTGCCTTGGCTATTCTTATCATTCCAGAATCGGCTTTTAAACTCTGCAATTCATAGTAGTCACTCATACCAGTGATTCATAGTAGTCACTCATACTAGTGATTCTTAGTAGTGACTAATTAAGTGGCTAAAGTGACTAAAGTGCCAAAAAAGTGACTGACAGAATTACACTATTTTACATACTAAAAACGTCTAATACTTATTGGGTCTGTCTTGGTGGGTCTGAAGTGAAACCAGTCTTCTAGGCTTAGTGGCCGAACAGACGCGTATCAGCTCTAGAATAGTCAATGGTGGGCAGAAGTGAACAGACAGACAACTATTGGACAGACAAAAATTAGACAAAAATTATACATTGGCAGTAATGTTTGGGATGTTACTGTGAATCTTAGTATCAATCAAAAAAAAAATTGTAGCTAATGAAAGTATTACTTAATCCATCAATGGGTAGTGTACCACCCAGCACTCAGACAGTGACTTAAACCAATAAGTACCAATGAAGTAGAGCACCAATAAAATTTTATTGAAATACAGGTGGTGCACGGGTTTCCCTATAGAGTCAATTACATTTATGAATTAGAAGATTTATGAATTAGAAGATTTTGGAAATGTTAGATGGATGGTAGGTGGTAGATGGAGATGGTAGATTGTGGGGACTGCATGGACGGCATCAGTCTTTTTTTTCGTTATAGCAGGGTGCACGGGTCTCACAGTACACAAATTTTTCCAGCACGCACACTCATACTTCTCCAGTTCCATAGCACACACATCATGTTTCAATCGTGGGCCGATGCCGAGGACGACATCCCAACCCCCGAGATCACCGAGAACAAAGACGGAACCAAAACCGTGGTCAGTTATAGGCTCAACGCCGACGGCAAGAAGGTCAAGATCACGCAGAGAATCAGAGAGGTTAAGGTCAAGGAAAGAGTCCACCCCTCCATCGCCATCCACCGCACATGGGCCAAATACGGCAAGGAGAAGCACACGCCCCCGGGCCCCGACACAAGAACCACGCAGCTTGGAGAAAAGGTGGAGTTGAAGCTTGCTGTGTCGTGGAAGGAAATGGACAAGAAGGACGAGGAAGAAAAGGCCGAGGAAACCGCCAACTTGGTCAGCACCAATAGACTTAAGTGTAGAACCTGTGGCGGAGACCATTTCACGTCCAAGTGTCCTTTCAAGGAGACCTTGGGAGCAGAGGCTGCCGGAGGCTCTGCCACCCCCGAACCTACAGAACTGTCCAAGTACGTGCCTGCACACTTGCGTGCCGGTGCTCCTACCAGAGAGTCCAGGGACGACTCGTGTACATTGAGGATCTCGCAGTTGAACTTCTTTGTGGACGAGGACATGTTGAGGAACGAGTTGCTTGCCAAGTACGGGCCTTTGCAGAGAGTGGCTCTTATCACCAAGAGAGAGACGGGAGAGTCCAAGGGTTTTGCCTACGTGACGTTTGCCTCGGAGCAGATGGCGCAGATGGCCTTGGACGAGTTGAACGGCAAGGGTTACCACTCGTTGATCTTGAAGTTGGAGTGGTCCGTGAAAAAGAAGGTTTAGCATTGGTCTTGGCGTACACCAGGCTGTATTTACAAGTAATCATCAGTAATATAGATATTTAGAAGACTGCGAGGATATTTTGAGGATTCTGTAGTATAACGATTCTATTAAGAGCATACACTGGAGTCTGGTACATCTTGAAGATAACGTACTTGGTGTGTTAGTATTTAGATTTAAAGGTGGCAGTTAAGAACTAGCAGTAGTAGAGTACAGTGTATACTAATATTCTGAAGTAGTAGAGTACAGAATGTACTATAGCAGAGTACAGTATGTACTAGTATTGTAAAGTAGTAGATTACTGTATGTACGGTAGTGTTATAAGGCAGTAGCAGCGTACGGTAGAGTAGAACATAGTAGTAACTAGACTATAGTAGTACAGAGTAGCAGTTTATAATATGTGAAGTAATAGCAGTAGAGTAGACTAGACTAGACTAGAGTATACTACAGTAGAGTAGACTAGATTAGAGTAGACTACAACTGTACAGCTAGAATGGGTAAAGAGATATGACTCACTGGTGAAACCTGGAATATGGTTAATAGTGTATTAATGAATGACCAATTTATTAGTCAGCATACTCTTCTGGTTGTTGAACAATGGCTAGAGGGTGACTCAAAGGATTTCACATGCCATTCAACAAGCTTTCAAGTCTAAATGCAAGAGGCTAGAAGTAGAGTATAGAGAAGTATGGAACAGTAGAGAAGTATGGAGAAGTATGGAGTAAAAGAGGAGAGTAGAAAGATTACTCACTAGAATTCATGTCACTCAGAGAGATATATCAGTAAGAGTCAGTACCAGTATATACTACAGTATATCATTAAGAGTCTACAAGAGTATATCAATAAGAGTCTACAAGAGTATACAGTGGGTCAATACTAAGAGTATGCGGGTCAGTACCATTACACTCATCGTGGATCAATAAAGTATATTAGTCGTGGATCAGAGTATAGTCGTGGATCAGTAGACTTCATACTCGAGGAAAGTGTTACCATGACTGTTCTAGAACCCACCATTTGTAACTCTGTATCTCTACCAGTACCATCAAGCCACTAGTCCTAGTCTACACTTACACCAGCAGGCACAGGCACTAGCAGACACTAACAGACACTAACAGACACTAACACTAGACTGTATCTTCTGATACTAAACCTACCGAGCTTACTAAAAATCTGTGTCCTACTCTACTTCTCGTACACATGCTTTCGTCTCCAATCACCTCCATCACTGCAACTGAGTCACACCACTCATTCCATCCTTTCCCTCCTGATCACACCTTCTTACCCTGTCACCATCTTCTCTACCACCTTCTCTACTATTCCCCTCATGCAACTTCTTTCAACTTCTACATCCTTCCCCTCTACTCTAATCCTCTACACCCCTCCCCTCCCCTCTACTCCCCTCCCCTTATCTTACCTCACTCTAACTTCAACTAGTCTCACTTTAATCTAGTCTCACTCTCACTTCCTTGTCTCATTCACTCACTCACTTGCCTCAGCCCTCACAAGCAGCCCAACCTCACCCACCCTAAACTAAAAATACATTACCCAAATATCCGTAGAAACACAGGAAAGTGACAAAGACCAAAAACAATGGCAAAAATCAGATTTGGAGAAATCCCCAAAATCCACAGCACCAATCGCCGATTCCAACCCTATTCACCCAAAAATGACCCTTTCAAAGCTCAATTTTTTTTATGTTCTGGTGGAACTTATACCCGGATCCAGCCAAGGCTTGTGTATGATCGCTAGGGCAAGTGGGTGGATCGGATGATCACCCCAGCAAAAGGCCGCACGCGCGATCCGGCAAGATTAGCGTGCCGTTCGTTCTCGCTTCCGAGCAACCATTGTCACCGATCAGCGGACCCCACGCAAAGTATAAAACTGGCCCAGCACCAATTGGCCTCGAGCCCCATTTTTGACTATTACCCCAAATTAACTTTGACTATTGCCAAACCTCTTCTAACGTTCCGCACGTGTTTATCTCCACGTATATCTCCAAGCCTCTAATCTCCCCTCCCCAAGCCTCGCATTCCAGCTATCACCATTCTTCTGACCACCATTGTCAAAATCTAAATGGAAAATGTCCAACAATGACCTCGCCAAGAAATCAAAAACAAAGTTTCTCAGCTTTCTACGCAGAAGCCCCCGCAGCCCGGCCTCCAGTGCTACCAGTGTGAAGACTGCCGATACCAGCCGCAACCTGGATACCCGTAGCCTGGATACCCCTGGTCTGGACACCCGGAGTCTAGATCGGACCTTGGACTCCAGCATTGTGCATTCTTTTCCTTTGGAAACGCTGCCCATCCATGATACCAGCATTCTGTCGGTATTGGACGAATCCACCATCAACCATCCCCGTGAAAAGCACGATAAGCACGATAAGCACGATAAGCACGATAAACTCGATAAGCACGAAAAGCACGAAAAGCATGAAAAACACGACAAGCACGATAATCACGATAAGCATGAAAGACATCCTAATCACGAGAAAACTGAAAAACTCAGGCGTCTGAGTAGAATGTCTAGTTCCTTTGAAGACGATTCTGGCCCCGAGTATGATCTCGATGATATCATGCTGGATGAACCCGACCATGGAGACTATAGCTCGTCGTTTGCCATGTTGGAGGTGGATGAAGGCAGAGACTTGCACAGTTTTTTCAAGGACCTTCCGGCAGATGCCCTAAATTCCCCCAAATACACCCGGGTCAGCCGCAAGTCCAATAAGAGCCCCAAGGCCTTGAACCAGTTGTTCCTCTGCCAAGAGTTGCGGTGCTCTCCAGCATATACCGAGGATTCCGAGCCTGGCTCTGACCACGATGATCTGACTCCAGGGGCACAATCCCAGGAGATTCTCATCATGGAGTTCTCCAGAGACGGAAAATACTTGGCCGTTGCTGGCCGTGACTCTAGGATTACCGTGTGGCAGGTGATCTCATCGCCTTTGAGCAGACTCAAGTACAAGAACTACGAGACAGCGCAGAACGAAGTCCATGGGTCCCGCAAGCTGAAGACTTCGCTTAGTGCCCCGGTGTTTCTCCAGGAACCCGTGCGGGTCTTTGAAGGCCACACTAAGTCCATCTTGTGTCTAGACTGGAGCAAGAACAACTTCTTGGTGTCTGGAAGTATGGACAAGACGGTCAAGCTCTGGAACATCGACCGGCCACGGTGTCTCGAGACCTTTACGCACGAGGACTTTGTTACTGCGGTGCGGTTCCACCCCAATGACGACCGCTTCTTTATGAGCACTGCCCTCGATAACCAGATCCGCTTATGGTCCATCATGGAGTCATGTGTGGCCTACAGCAACCACTTGGGTGACGACTTCTTGGCCACCACCATGACATTTACTCCCAGTGCCGAAACATGCATTCTCGGAGGCTTCAATGGAACGCTCATGGCCGTGGAGACCCAGGGCTGCCACATCAAAACAAGCTACAACATCAAGGGCAAGACCCGACGGGGCGCACGTGACCGCAAGATCACCGGCATCCAGATCTACAAAACTCCAGGCCTAGGCCCCACATCTGGTGATTTCGAAGGTCTCAGTATGCTCATGTCCACCACCGACAACCAGATCAGCCTCATTGATATCAGTCGAGGCAGACTTGTGACACGTTTCAAGGGTAGCTCCAGCAAGAGTTCATCCATGAAAGCCTCGATCAGCGAAGACCAGCTGTTGGTGATCTGTGGGTCGGAGGACCACTGGTGCTATGTGTGGAGCAACAACAACTCCATCATCAACAATAAACTACGGAGTGCAATGAAGGAGATCTTGAGGGAGCTGAAGAGCCAGCTTACTGAAAAACACAAGAGTTTATCCCGGATCTTGCACGATAATAAGTTGTGGAAGAAGATCCCTGTGCAAAAATTTTTGGAGAACTCCCATGATCAGAATTACATTGCCAACGATAATTCGAGCTATGCAGCATTCCATGCCCACCATTCACGGGTCAACATTGCCCTTTTTGCTCCGCAAAGCACCAAGAAATTGCTCAAGTTCTCCGACGATGTCATCTTTGATCTTGTCAAGAGGGGAGCAGATATCTCCGACTCACCCCATTCGCATTACGATGAAGAAAAGCAGCTTGACAATGGTCACATCATCGTCACGTGTGACTCTTCGGGCCTTATAAGGGTGTATCGCCAGGATTCAGCCTACTATATCCGCAAAAATTTGATTGAGTTGAAGAAGGTCTACAAGCGAGAGCTCGCCAGCCTGCATAGCGACTCTGTCAACCTGAACATTAACAACCTCAAGATCGACTTGACGTCGCTCAACACCAAGATCATGAAGACCAGAAGCATGAGTCCGGCCAATGAAAATGCTTCTTTAAGATCCCAGTTTCACCACAGACTCAAGTCGGGGCATCGTAACAGCCTCTCCACATTGAAGCGCAACGGCAGTTCCGACCCGGTGAAAATGTCTGCTACTCCGCAGAACAGGTCTCCCCAACCCACAGAGAGAAACTCATACTTCCCCACTGCTTCCAGAAGACCCGAGATCTTCAACGTCCACAGCACGGATTCTTCGGATGCCGAGTATTCGCTTCTGGAAAACGCCTCTCCTCTCCGACTTAACGAAGCCCGAGGCAGAAACCGCAGGGGCTCTTCTTTGGCCGACAGTGATTACCCCAACTCCATTCTCCTGCCCTTGATAGGCTCCCATCTTGCAATGAGATCCACCGATTCCTTAAATTCGCGGATCTGATCATCCGATTAGATTATCAATCTTTGGAGTCACTAACACTGTTAGTCACTGGAGTCACGGTTGATGTTTTGGCGGACGATCTCCAGGTACACCGGTCCAAGGCATTTCTTGTTCAAGTCCAAGCGGCTCGTGACTTCATCACCCAAGGCCCCCGTCCGCTGGAACGAAAACAATTTCACGGTATATATGCATAACTCTTTTTCCGAGTCCCACGTGTCCAGAGAGGCATTTTCTTCCGTCTCAAACACAAAGTCGTCGTAGTTAACATCCTCGCCAGACCCTCTTTCAAGTGTCTTCCCACGTTTATGGGCTAGTCTGGCTTCCTCGATGAAGTAGACGTCCAACAAGGCCCTCTTCAAGTCTGCATGGATAGGACCCGAAACATAATCTTTTAAGACTGACTCGGCAAACAACTCCTGGAAATTCTTAAAGGAATTGCCCGCAGAAAACTTGGTATAGAAGACCCTCAACGAAGTCAACATATCAATGAGCACCGTAGACACCTTCAGCTTTAACTCCACGAGTTTCTTTAACATCAGCCTCATTCGAGGATTGGAGTCCGTGGTGATCTCATTAAGTTCCTTCACCAGTTCACACATCTGGACACACAAGCCACTGCCATAGCTAGCAACATCTGCATAGTCACCCAAAAACAAGGACACGTCAATGGACGAGCTATCGTTGCTGGCAAAAGAGAGGTCTTCTAGTTTGCGGGATAGCGTGACCAGGAGGAAATCAAACACTGCAATCCAAGACTCGGCCACATTTTCCATAACCACCGAGAGAGATGTTGGCCATACCTGCACCAAGGTGGAGAAGTTTGCTTTGGAGAGCAACTTGACCACCAACACCTCCAAGAGAATCTTGGACGAGCCCAAGATCGGCTCTGAGACAAAGCGGTGGATACTGGTGAAGCCAGCAATATGGTTGAGTTTCTGGAGCGGCAGCTTGACGTTGAGAAGCCGGTTGAGCACAATTTTCTGGTCACTTGCTAACATGTTGTTTTCCTCGCTATCGTTGGTATCCTCTATAGGCTCCGACAGAAGCAAGTCGTCAGTTGCCTCAGAGACAAGCGACAATATCAAGTCTTCGATCTTCATGCTGATTTGCGGGGTCAAGATCTTATCGTCCCGCATAACATGGGTATTTCCCGAGTGGTCTCCGTCGAAGCCCAGGAGAAGCGTCTGGAGATAAACATCAAAGGTCTCGTTGAGCTCCTTGTTCCCAGAATCCATATCTGCATAGTACCGCAACACCTTTTCATGCACAAAGTTGTAGTCGTTGATGCTGGACACACTATTGTAGAGCTTGGCAATGTGGCCCGGGATGGTGATGAGAACGGCGTTCCAAAGCGTCATGAAAACAGCATATACCCTTGGATTGCTGCTCAGATACTCCTCCAACAGGGAGAAGTACGTGACGAGCTTGGGCAACGCATAGTTGAAGTCGTCCGCCTGTTCTGCACCCTTCTTATCCATGGTAAGTATACTCAAAATGGCCCCGGAGATCATGCTCAAAGCCACGTATTTAAGGCTCAGCAGCAGAAACTCCAAGCGGCCCTTGAGCTCCTCTTCGATCAAACCCGATTGCGGCTCCAGTGCGTCTTTGGGCTTGAACTCCACCGATGACAAGTCACATAACGTGTACTGGATAAGCGACTCCCACGTATTCTGGTACGCTGGGAAAGTGTAGATGGTGGAGAAAAGCCGGTTGACCATGAATTGGAACGGAACCTCGGATTCCGTGTCCATCACCAGAGCTCGTTTCTCATCCATGTAATGGGAGTAGGACGAGTCTAGAAGCTCCGCCAAGACCTTGAAGTCAAGACATTTCGAAACACTCAAGTTTCCAGGTCCTTCATCGAACAACGAGCATTCGTGTGAAGAGAGAAACAGCGAAAACCGCTCCATTTCTTGCTGGCTTCTGCGCAGACAAATGGCCACAATGAACTTGCAGAGTTCTAGTTTTGACTTGGGGCTGGGGCCTGATACCAAAGCAGACTCCACCAAGTAAAACGCAAACAGGTAGATCTCATTGCAGTCGTCAGTATCCAAGAACCCAAGCTTGAACAACTCCTGGTACACCCCAAACAAGTGGGTTTTGATATTGGTGTGGTTCTCCACCCACACCATATTGATAAGCTGTTTCTTGAAGCGTTCGGTGAATTGCCGGAACCCCGAGCCCATGGTATCCTTTCGCAGCGTGGTTGTTTTATAGAGCTTGTGGAGCAGCTTGATGACTTCCTCCTTCACATGATCAGAAGGGTCGGAGAGAAGCCACCCGAGATACCGCAAGTACTCTGGCTGCAAGAACACCTCGCCGTAGATGGTCATCCAGTCCGCCAAGTACTTGGCACATTCCTGGCGAATGCCCACATCCACGTCTCGGTACCTGTTGACAAACATCGACAGGAAGATATCGCAGATGTACTCCATGAGCGTATCCTTTTGCGTGGCAAAGGTGCTGATGGTTTTGTTGATCATGTCGATTTGTTTTTCATGGACCCGTTTGCGGCTTTGCTTGTTCCGGACCGTATCAAGCAGCCGTTTCTGCTTCTCCAAGGAGATAGAGGCTCTGGCCACCAAATCACAGAGCACCGACTGCATACTAAGAAGAATCGTGCTGGAAACGTACCGGAACGGTCTGACGTTGCAGGCGGAAAGGGCAGTCAACCAGGCCAAAAGAGACGTCATCATGGGGGACGCCAACGACGAGTCAGAGGATTCGGCCTCATACAAGGCGCCATTTTCATGGCCCATCCGAACAATATTTTCAAAAAACTCCACCACATTGTGCCGGAAAAACTTGATTTTCTTGTTGTTGGAGATAAACGGGTACTCATGGTACTTCTGTCTCTTGAACATAAGGGCTACCTCAGTGACAGTCGAGGAGGCCGAATCGTCATTGAGCATATCGTGATTTTGAGTAAGTGTATTGCATCCACAGCATCTGAGGATAAAGTTGAACAACCCCGTCATGGCATTGCATGTGTTGTGGGAGAGGTCCTCCAAGTAAGAATCCACCCATTGTAGTGCGAGATCTGCAGTAGGTGCGTCTTTGGAGGAGAGAGTCTTGAAGAGGGGAACTTCATTAGAATCTTGGTTTTGATTTTGGTCCTGGTTCTGGTTTTGGTTTTGAACTTGTGCTTGAATTTTGTTGGTGGTCTTGTTGGGCCCACGTTTACTGGGATTGGGTCTAGGTATTTTGGTGGGTCTACCTGAGGGCTCATAGGGCTCGTTTTCAGGGTCACTCTCCGGGTCGTTCTGAGGCTCGTTTTGGGGCTCGTAATCGGTATCGCTGGAAACAGACTCCAGATCCGAACTCAGCGCTTCCACTATAGGCAACGCTCTTTTTCGCGTGGCTCGAGTGCCGACCATGGCCATGATACTGGAATAAGAGTAGTTGAGACGCGTGCGACTCGCAGTAAACAGTACTGTAGATACACCATCAAAATGGGAAGACAGACAGACAGAGAGACAGACCGACAGACCTACAATATATAAGACAAAAAGAGAATATAGTAGAATATAGATATTTCCTATTTTGGTAATTCTATCACTAGATACAATTAGGATATATAAGTCTAGGTCGGTTTTGTTGACAGATGGAGGTCGGACACCCGTACATCAAGGCATTTTCCCGTATCAGTGTATACCAGGCATTTCCCCCAGAAAAAAGACCCACAGGAGTGATTTGAAGCAGAAAAAAAGTACTTCGATTTATATATGGCTTACAATTCTGTAAATGTCTCTTTTACCTTATTTTCCTTTTTTTTTCTTTGTTTTTGGTTGAGGGACTTGTTTTGGGGATGGAGTTGCGTTCGAGGTGGGTCACAGCCAACTCCAATTTCACACACTAATCTTGATTTCGCACCCTATCGCACGCTCCATACGCGTCTCATCAAGGTCCACTATGCTATCTAGGGAAAATCTAAATAAAAATAAAATAAAAAAGAGGGTATAAGAGAAGTTTAAAAAGGCTCTTCTAGTCCAAGTGTCCGTACTGCATATTATATTGTTCTTCAGTTAAGTGGATATGTCAGTTAATACTGGGCTATCGCATCATCTAATACTGGACCTCACTGGACCTCACTACTGGACCTCACTACTGGCTATTGTCATAAACCATGTCCACCAATAGTCCTACTCCACCAAAATATATGCTACCAAAATACATACCACCAAAATATATACCAAAATACTTACTACTGTTTTGTACTATACTAACCACAGAGTCTAACTGTATCATAACCCAAAGCATTATTGTGTGTGTGTGTGTGTGGGAATGGTACTTGGTGTGGTGAGTGTTGGGGCGGTTTTGTTAACGTTTTGCAAGAATTGGCATGTCGCGAGTGTCAGTGTCAGTGTCAGTGTCAGTGTCAGTGTCAGTGTCAGTGTCAGAGGTATGTGCTCACTGGTATTAACTACAGGAACTCGTAAGCCTTGTACATATCCAGTAAATGACTCAATATTACTCTTAGCCTTGGTTAGTATTAGTTAGTAAGGTATCAGTTAGTATGGTATTAGTCTTGGTTAGTGTTAGATTCTTGTTACGTCAGGTACTCTGTATACTATGTTCATTCGCCAATGGTTCTTCAGAGGGAGGATTCAGGCTACTTAAGTAGTCGACAGCAGGGTCGTTGCTAGGTGCTTACGGAAAGACTTCACATTCTATTCTACTACCTCTTACAGTGATGGTAGAGGAGTGACGTTATGGAATGGCCATTATTAGGATTAGACAGCGTAGGCTCAAAACACCTCAATGGGTAGAGCACTAACTATGGTGGATCTAACATAATTAGTATTGCTTGGTATTGGTTAGTATTGGTATTATTAGTAGATCTGGGTCTTGTGTTTTGCATCTATTGACCTCAAATCATGACTTGCTGCATGTCCAAATGTACATGCCCTGGACGTACAAGTCAGTAGATTTAAGTATGACGTTTAAAATGTAAATCTAGATTATGGTATCATAGTATGAGTATCGATTTTATGCTTAGGAATCACTAGTTACTAGAGCCAGTGTTAGTCTCAGAGACTAGTCTTGGGTCTTGGTGTAGTCTTGAGTTCTGGTTTGAATAGCCGTTTCTGGCGTCATAGCCGTCAATTATTCTTCGTTGGATTAGTGAGTCTTAGTCTTAGTTAGGGTGAATTAGTGTCAACTAGTATCAACTAGTCTTAGGTGTGTTTGGTTTTGATTGGGTCTACTTAATGACTTAGTTAAAGGCTTATGTTACTTACTAGTCACTGGTGCTTCCTAACCATCGCTATCTGACTGAGCTCATGAACTGCAGTTAGATCTATGGACCATCCAGCTGACTACCTCTCACTAGACCTACCGTATCTAGAAGTACATGTACTAAACACTAGGTATACACACTTAATGTACTAAATACTTGATGTACTAGATACATAAAGTACTAGATACTTGATGTACTATCCATTCTAACCTGGGAACACTAGGTCTATTGCATGTTCAATATACCAAAGCCACTGGACCAGACCTTATCAGATACTAGAGCTATGGAAATACCTAGGTTATTCCATATACTAGGATCGCTGGTCATTAGACACTGATATACTAGACACTAGATACTAGATACTAGACACCTCATTCTAGATCTCTTGAAATAAAGTTCAATTTACCAAGATCAATAGACACTGTCAGTTGCAAGTGATATACTAGATACTAAATACTGAATACTAGACACCAGATGTACTACTCAGATAAGCCATTGGTATGCTAGATTCTTGATATAGAGTCACCAGCTTCTAGACACCAGATTCTAGATATCAGACGCGGAGATAACTTAGTATGCTGGACATAGGACTAGACATACCAGATATACTAGATCTATTGATACACTGGATACACGTACCCAAATGTAGGATACACTAGATACTAGATACCACATACCCAGATATTGTATATACCAGATAATAAACAGTAGATACTAGAGACGCTTGAATGTCTTAGATACCAGGTACTATACTAGGTACCAGGCACTATACTAGACACTGACACTGACACTGACACCTAAATAAATTAGTACACTATATACATGACTATACACAATCTCAAGAGCATTCTATAAGGAATTAGCACTCTATAAGATTAAGCACTCTATAAGATTAAGCACTATAAGATAGATATAGTGGCCAGTTAGCCAGTAGCTGGTGGAACAGCCTGCACGCACCAGGAGCGCGCGGGCGTGCACGGCCCAAGATGGCACGAAAAAACAAGCTCAACAACACTCGCTAAATACACATCCACCATGTCTACCCCATCACAAAGCGAGAGCAAGCCCGACCCACTGCTGTATGACGCCCCAGTGGTGCAGGAGCCCAAGGACGACAAAGTGGACAAAGTGGACAAGGAAGAGAAGGAGGCCGAGCCCGTGGATCTAGAACAATTGAGAGCCAACTTCCAGGAAAAAGCAAAGACATACTTGATAGAACAATCCAGACACGTGGTGATTCCGTCCTTCTCCAAATGGTTCGACATGAATGCCATCCACGCCATCGAAAAGAAACTGTTCCCCGACTTTTTCCCCCCCAAGTCGCTGGATGACGTGCCTGCCTCTGTATACAAGACGGCCGAGACCTACCGCAACATGAGAGACTTTATGATCAACACTTATAGAATTAACCCCATTGAATATTTGACCGTGACCGCGGTGCGGCGCAACTTGGCGGGCGACGTGGCCTCCATCATCCGCGTCCACCGCTTTTTGGAGAAGTGGGGCTTGATCAACTACCAGATCGATCCTAGAACAAAGCCCTCCTTGGTTGGTCCCCAATATACCGGCCACTTTCAAATCACATTAGATACGCCCAAGGGCTTGGTGCCTTTTGTGCCCGAGGGGCTAGCAATCAAGAACCTGGATTCTTCTTCTGCCTCTGCCTCTGCTCCTGCTCTGGACTCTAATGCTCAGGCCTCCCAAAACGGCCATGTGGCTGACCCCACACCCAAAGACGCTGTCAAAACTGAGGATACTACTATACCAATAAACATGGAGATCACGCGAAACATTTTCGACGAATTCAAGGGCTCCAATAATGCTCCCTCCGTGACCTACTTCTGCAACGAGACCTCCAACGACGTTTCCGACGTCAGGTACCACAACTTGAAAAACAAGGCGCTGGCTGGTGGTAGTCTTGGCCCCCTGGTCATCAGCAAAGAGTGCTACAAGCAAGGCCTCTTCCCACTGAACTTCCTGGCCTCTGACTTTGTCAAGTTGGAGAAAGCGACATCGCAGAGCGAATGGTCGCAGCAGGAAGTGTTGTTGCTCTTGGAGGG
Source organism: [Candida] ipomoeae (assembly GCA_002370145.1). Classification (NCBI taxonomy): domain Eukaryota; kingdom Fungi; phylum Ascomycota; class Pichiomycetes; order Serinales; family Metschnikowiaceae; genus Metschnikowia; species [Candida] ipomoeae. The sequence goes on along the minus strand of NKZK01000551.1, from coordinate 3,426 downwards.
CGTGGAGATGTTTGCTAGTGCCGAGAAAAACGCCCAGTCTTTGTTTGTCAACAACAATGGGCAATGGGACCGTATCAGTGAGCACGTGGCCTCCAAGAACAGAGACGAGTGTTTGGTCAAGTTCTTGCAGCTTCCAATTGAGGACAAGTACTTGCAGAAGTTGATCAAGCAGGAGAAGAAGGAGGTGGCCCAAGAAGGACTCAACAAGGAGCAGATTGTGCAGGAAGTGGTGGAGAAGCTAATTGAAACGGCGCAAGGTAAGGCTCTTGTGCAGCAGAATAGCGTCAAGAACTTGGAGCAAAGCGTGCTCGACCAGAAGAACTTGATCAATCAGATCATCGAGTTGACGTTAGAAAAGTTCGAGACAAAGTCCAAGTACCTCAGCCACCTAGAAGCAGACTTGGTCAAGACAGAGAACTTGTTGAACTTACAAAGAAAGCAGGTGCTTGTGGAGAGATGGCTCAATTTCGAGAAGATCAACCGGTTCAAGGAACACAACGCAAACCCGGAGTTGACGGGGCTCTTGGACGACTTGTTGACGCCCATCAGCATCAACGAAATCAACAAAAACGTCAACAAGATCAACTTGGACGACTCCGCTGGGGCTTCCACGCAAACGATACAGGAACCCGAGGATGCTAGCTTGCCGGTAAGTGTGGCCGAGCCCAAGGCCTACAAGTTCTGGTCTGCATAAGTCCATTTCTTGAAGTCTGGTCTGCGTGAAGTCTCAAAGTCTGGCTGCAAGAGCGGCCTAAAAGTGTATATTAAGTTACTGTTAAAGAAGCTAGTAGTCTGGTACTGAAGGGTATAAATGAGTGTTGGTTAATAGGCCCAGGACCAAGAAAAAAAAGACAAGAACAAAATAATGAATGCTATATCCCAATCTAAGGTTACTAGGTATGTATGAATAATAGAGACATTACAACGTTGGTTTACCGGTCAGAGGCCTATATGCAGGAAGCCAAAAGGAACCGACCTAATTGATGATAGCCAAGACTATACACTCTCTAGATAGGAAGGATCGACCCAGGAATAGGAAGACAGAGTACTCTCTAGTTTTTAGCCATATATACTGTACTCTAGTATATACTCTACTTTAGGCCAACTATATGCACTACCCACAGGGTATACTACAGTCTGGCTAGTTCCATGACTAAAGCCAGACTAGTCTATAGAAGCAGGATAATTATCACCTGAGGATCAAAAATTTCTGACTACTAGAATGTAACAAGAATGTAACAAGAATGTAACAGGAATGTAACAAGAAGTGTATGTGCAGTAGTATAGCACTGGTATAATATAGGGAGTAATGCTAAGACTCTGAATTTCGAACAGATGAAAGACTTAGACTCATAATCACTCTCTACACTATCAATTGTAAGTTTCTAAGAGTTACTAATCTTCCTTAACAGTTCCATAACACTACACTACCTACACTCACTTCTCCTGCTGCTCAGACTTCAACATTACACCACCAACTCTGAAGGTCTATTACTCTACAGTCTAGCAGTCTAGCAGTGTAATAGTAATTTATTCCTTTATTCCTTTAGTCCTTTAGTTATAGTTCTTAGTTCTTTAATCCTTATAGTTCTTTGTTATTAGTCCTTAGTTATTAGTTATTAGTTATTAGTTATTAGTTATTAGTTATTAGTTATTAGTTATTAGTTATTAGTTATTAGTTATTAGTTATTAGTTATTAGTTATTAGTTATTAGTTATTAGTTATTAGTTATTAGTTATTAGTTATTAGTTATTAGTTATTAGTTATTAGTTATTAGTTATTAGTTATTAGTTATTAGTTATTAGTTATTAGTTATTAGTTATTAGTTATTAGTTATTAGTTATTAGTTATTAGTTATTAGTTATTAGTTATTAGTTATTAGTTATTAGTTATTAGTTATTAGTTATTAGTTATTAGTTATTAGTTATTAGTTATTAGTTATTAGTTATTAGTTATTAGTTATTAGTTATTAGTTATTAGTTATTAGTTATTAGTTATTAGTTATTAGTTATTAGTTATTAGTTATTAGTTATTAGTTATTAGTTATTAGTTATTAGTTATTAGTTATTAGTTATTAGTTATTAGTTATTAGTTATTAGTTATTAGTTATTAGTTATTAGTTATTAGTTATTAGTTATTAGTTATTAGTTATTAGTTATTAGTTATTAGTTATTAGTTATTAGTTATTAGTTATTAGTTATTAGTTATTAGTTATTAGTTATTAGTTATTAGTTATTAGTTATTAGTTATTAGTTATTAGTTATTAGTTATTAGTTATTAGTTATTAGTTATTAGTTATTAGTTATTAGTTATTAGTTATTAGTTATTAGTTATTAGTTATTAGTTATTAGTTATTAGTTATTAGTTATTAGTTATTAGTTATTAGTTATTAGTTCTTAGCTCTTATAGTTGTTACATGATCAGTTTTTGCACCTAAGCATTACCTTGAGTGTATCTATCAAGATAAATGTATTGGTCTTATATACTCTACTCTCTATAATCTAATGGTACATATTGATACTGGGGTTACTACGGGGATGGTGTACCAGCACTCTAGAGGCTCTCAATGAATACACTACTATAAGCTCAAAGGTCAAAGATCAATCATATTATGTTATATCCAATATCGAAAGAGTACTACCCAAACAGGGATTGAGCTTACGTGCCCCGGTTTTCAGCTAGCCGGCTACCCGGATTGACACAACCAGGCCGATCTATACGACCGGTTTCACCGGATACCTTATCATTCGAGCCGAGTTTGCTGGATTCGTGACCAACCGGATCGGGTTTCTCGGGTTCGGTTTATCCTGCCCAATTTCGCCGAGCCGAGTCGCCGGGTCTAGACCCTTTAGTTTGCTTTCCTTCGGAATATTTAACTAGCTCCAATCCCCCTCCTAGAGGAATCATCAATGAATATAGTAACGATCAGTTATCAATTGTGCTAACAAGAATCTAACAGGTATAGTATTGAGATTATAATACAAGCAATAGAATAAAAGCAGTAGAATACAGGCAGTAGATTACAGGCAGTAGTGCAATACAAGCGTGATGTTGGTAAACTATTGGGAGGGCATAAATTTGAATATTGGAAGTACAATATAACTGCTGTAATTGGTATAATATGGTAGGATGGCTATGGTGGTGATAGTATGACTCAAAACTGCATTGGCAAAAAGGATCTAGAACTAAAAAATACTAAGTAATATTAGATTAGCCCTGTTAGATTCCGGTTACGTCAGGTACTCTGTTTACTATGTTCATTCGCCGATGATTCCTCAGAAGGAGGAATCTGAGCTATTTATATAAATGTTCAAGAGAAGGTGCGCGCTGGTAGCTGGCTGGTCGCTGTGTTGCGCGTTAGTGCGTACCGCTGGGTACTCAGGAACTGAGATATGATTGGACTTCAATAACTCTCTCAAGTGAGGG
>NKZK01000548.1:0-42603 GCA_002370145.1 [Candida] ipomoeae | reverse complement strand
ATTGGTTTGTTTAATTTTGCTAGTGTGGTTTGAATCGTTTTGCCGCGCTGGTTTGAACCATTCTGTCTTCTTGGTTCGAGACATTTTGCCGCGCTGGTTTGAATAGTTTTGAAAAACACTGTATCAGATTCAAGCCGAGTCCAGTGCGAACAATAGTGACAAAAAAACACTTCTCGCGCGTGTCATGCTCGAGCGCGCCGTCTCGAGGTTTCGAGTTCCATTTGAACCCGCAACCAAACGAGACATTTTCCTCTACCTGCACTGTATTTACTTTCGTACCCATTCATTTCTACTGATTTTCCCGTACCCTTTTATCTTTATCATTTTCCTAGTGCACATTCACTTCTTATCAGGTATAGTTCTTTGTGCAATTTTTTTTCTTCTTTCCTCTTCTCCTCTTCTTCTATGGCAGTCCCTACTTTACTGTGCCATCTCGACAAGTTCAGTCTGCGCGCGCTATACGATGTTTTTCCCTAGACCACATGCTCGTTTAAAGTTTCTTCACGTCTAGTCCGAAGTCACACCTTCTAATACCACATCACCAAAAATGGGCAAAATCGTCCAGCTCCTCTCGCACCCCAGAGAGCTCTTTGCAGTCATCCAGTACATGGGGTTCAAGAGCTCGATGTTCCCACTCGACCTTACTAATGCACCACCTACTTTAATTACCTGCTACCAATACTTGAACTTGACGTCTCGGTCCTTTTCTGCTGTGATCAAGGAATTGCATCCTCAGTTACGGAATGCTGTAATGCTTTTTTACTTGGTTTTGCGGGCATTGGACACTGTGGAGGATGATATGACCATCGACCCCAAGATCAAGGTGCCCTTGTTGCGGTCTTTCCACGAGAAATTGAATTCCAAGGACTGGACTTTCGATAGCAATGGACCTCAAGAGAAAGATCGTGCGGTATTGGTCGGTTTTGACAACATTTTGGCCGAATACCATAAGTTGAAGCCTGCTTACCAAGACATCATCAAGCGCATCACCCTTAAAATGGGTGCTGGTATGGCCGATTACATTTTGGATGAGGACTTCAACACCAACGGAGTGGAAACTGTGGCAGATTACGACTTGTACTGTCATTACGTGGCCGGTTTGGTCGGGGAGGGCTTGTCAGACCTTATGGTTTTGGCTGGTTTTGCCAGCCCTGAAGTTCAAGCCAACGACTACCAGCTCTCTGAGTCCATGGGCTTGTTCTTGCAAAAAGTTAATATCACACGTGACTACCATGAGGATTTGGAGGATGGCCGGGCCTTCTACCCCAAGGAAATCTGGTCCAAGTACTCCACTGCTTTAGCCAATTTCCACAAAAATCCCAGCGACAGGGAGAATGGTGTGGCATGCATCAACGAGCTCGTCTTGAATGCTTTGGGACATGCTACTGATGTTTTGACTTATCTTTCTCTCATCAAAGAGGCTACTAGCTTCAATTTCTGCGCCATTCCTCAGGTAATGGCCATTGCCACCTTAGCAGAAATTTACAATAACCCTGCAGTGTTGGACCGCAACGTGAAAATCAGGAAGGGTACCACGTGCAAACTTATTTTGGAGTCCCGCACGCTTCCGGGTGTCGTCAACATCTTCCGGAAATACATCCGGATCATCAACAAAAAGTCAAACGTCAAGGATCCTAATTATTTAAAGATCGGAATCAAATTGGGCGAAATTGAGCAGTTTTGCGAGATCATGTACCCTTCCAAGAACGCCGTGCCTGCTGGAGCGCGCAGAAACATTCGGAGCATCAATGAAAATATTTTGGCCCGGGGAAACTTCGATGTTGATGGAGAAAAGATCATTCAACAGGAGGTGTTTAAGTGCTACGGAGTTTTGTTGTTTTCGGCCACACTTGTGGCTGCCATCATAGTGAGATTGTTCATTTGAATTCACATGATGAGAATTCACATGATGACAGATAGTGGAGATTATGACAATTACTAGAACTATGAGAATCATGAGAATGCTGGAGAATCCTGAAGATTCTGAGACTCTTGAAAGAATTATGGATCTCATGGATGATTATGAGAACCACGCAAACCATGGAGATTATGATAATTATGGAGAGTATGGAGATCATAAGAATCATGGAAATATCAGAATTTAGGAGATTATATGGAAATCTTGGAGAGATGGAGAGATGGAGAAGATTATCGCATCAGAAAAGACAAGAAATCAGAAGAAATCACGAACATGGGACAATGTTTGTATCACTAGAGATTCAATGCACGGCCAGCCAAGCTTTCATACAGAAACTAAGCAGTAAAATACGCGCAGGACAGTGGAAACGCCTCTGAAGGCTTGTCTCACCGGTCACTTTTTTCTGGTACGCTTGCATTATCTTTGTCTCTTCAATGCTATCGGACTGCACATAAGACACTGCCATCTAAATAGTCACTTCGCACAGCCGAGCCAGGCCACTCTATAGATAGGGTCGATTTCCTGCAAATATAATTTCTTACTTACAGGCTACTGAAAAAAGGGGGTGTAGAAACCACAGCAGTCTATAGACGGCCTAGCAGAATTTGGATAAAGCCAGAATACAAGAGATATACTCACAGAATTAAAAATTACGCAACATTTACAGAACTTTAACAAGACTTTATAGAAGCTGACAGGACTTGCTGAACTTTACGGTAATCGACAGAACATTGAGCAGAATGACCATACAAACCATGGAGTTTCCGGTCAAGAGCATAAAGTGGCTGGTTTATGAACAGGTCACGCCAATCTTACTCCAGGTCTCCAACGGCCCATGCCCTCTTATTGCCTTAGTGAATACATTACTTTTGGGGGAAGACGTTCTGCAGCGCCTGGAGAATCCCCGGGACCCCTCTGAATTGGGTAACCTTCGACGTCTACTTCAGAGTCACGTGGGCAGAAGCGTACCCTGTGCGGATGTTATTGCCGCTTTGGGTGATATTCTCTTGGTTACCCCGGATTTGGAACAGGCAGTTTTAGACAAGTTGCTCAATAGCCTTCCACTCCTCCATACAGGACTAGAAGTTAATCCGAATTTAGTCACGGGAAAGGTACAGGACTCAGACTTGTCTGCTCGGGTGTTCAGTACTTTTGGTTTGCAATTCGTGCACGGCTGGTGCATTTCTCCGGGCAATGATGAAAATGATATTTATGTGAATGATGAAGATGATATTTACGTGACCGATGAAGATCAAAAGAGAGATGAAAATGAAGATATCTACCCTATTTTTCTCAACCACCAGGACTTCAACTCCATACAGGATTATCTTCTCCAGCACGAAAATACGCCGGCTCTGAATCAGATCCAAACTTGGCTCGATAAAAATAGCACGCAGCTCACCAGCCACGGCTTGCGGCTCATGCACCAGCAACTCCACCCCGAAACAGTGTCGATTTTCTTCCGAAACAACCACTTTTCAACTATCTACAAGGCTGGTGACGTCTTTTATGTTTTGATCACGGACGGTTCTTTTGCCAAGTCTGCGGCTTACGTGTGGCAATCTTTGACCAGTATACTGGGAGGCAACGATATGTTTTATTCAGGAGATTTCACACCGATTTTAGGACCCACGGATGTTCCTGGTGAACGTTACGAGGCAGGTGAATCTGAGGATTTGCTCCTAGTGCTGCAGATTCAAGCAGAGGAGGATTCCAAGTATGCTTCTCTTCTCCAAAAACAGTATGATAGACGCCGGAATCCGGTAAAGAAAGCAGATCCATCAACGAAAAGATTGGACAAATTGGAGAAAAGATTGGACCAGTTGGAGAAGAGGTCGGGTAAGTCTAATGCTTCCGAAAAATTCACTTTAAAGAGTGTAAAGATTGCAAGAGACAAATCAAAGGACAAGTCAAAAGATCAAAATCTTAAGCCAAAAGAGAGTCTGGGCACACTCCAGAAACTCAAGTCCGACTGCGTTATTATGTAACTATTATATACTTTTATGACATTTTATCTCTTTTATATTATACATTTACTCGTTTTCCGTGGCTTTGTCAAACTCATCTGCCACGTCGCTGTCCACGTCTGACTTGGCGTCTTCATCCTCATCTCCCTCGTACTCCATAGGATCGTATTCAGACCTAATGTTGTCCATTTTCTTCAACTCATCTGTGTTGGGCTCCCGCAACTTGAAGTTAAGTACATCCACGGTGCTGTCGTGCAAAAAGCGATTGATCTCAGTATTTGTTGAAGCTCTGTACTTCTTCAATTCCACCTTTCCAGAGATGGGGCTGTAGTAGGCAGCACGCCGCTTCTTAGTGTTCTCATCCGACACGAATTTGATAGCCAACTCGCCGTATGGCTTGCTGGACCGCTGGTAGCTCATGTCATAGTTCTTGTAGTGGCGGAACCGGAAACTGTCCAAGTTTTCGTCATCATCCGCTAAAGAGTTGGCTGGCTGCTCTCTTTCCACAGAGTCCAACTTTTCGCGTAACTCGCGGAGCGACCGTACATCTTTGTTTTGGTAGAGACTCACCCATTCGCCGTCCTCGGAAGTAATTGGCCTGTAGATGGCACATTTCAATGCATCTTTCTGCAATGTGGCATCATAAGAGTCCTTTTGCTGCCTCTTCAATGCATCCAAATCTCTATTGATCGAAGCAGACCCCGTAAACTTCACCGTCAAGTATTTGGTATCCATCATGGCCGTATCGGGCAAAAGCTGGAACGTCAGCATAGCACGTAAGTGCTTCTTGCGAGGATGCCTGAACAGCTCAAAGTTTGAAAGCGACTCCTGGGCATCGTCAAAGCTTTTTTCCACGGCTTTGAGCTGTGATTCTGGATCAGCCTTGTCGTCATCGTCTTTAAGAAGTTCGGCGGCTTTCTCCTCCAGCTTGACTGCAGATTGTCTGTCGGCAATGTACTCTGTTCTTCTCAAAAAGGAAACACCCGGCTCAGACTTGTTGATCTTGCCGATTCCTGCATCTCTAAGCAAAGCTCTGTCCTTGGCGTGAAGGGGAATGGCGTTGTTGCTGAAGATGACGTCGGGATTGGAGCCATCCAAAAACCCCTGTACTTGCAAGAGATCCATAGTCATACCAAAATCATCATCAATTTGTCCGATGAATTGGTGGAAGTTTTCCTTGCGAAAAAGGGAACTCAATAGACTCTGGTGTTCCTGTTTCTGCGTCACGTGCTCCGTGGTGTTGTACTTTATGAACTTGGGGTTCAACGGCGGTGCAGGCAAGTTGTTGTTGTATCTGATTTTGGCAATGTAGTCTTGCCTGACAGGTTTGTGGCTCATCGCTGGATACGTGGTTCGGTGTTGCAGTGCTGATGTTTGAGAGGTGAGCTTGTTTTTTAGACGTGCGAAACTCAAATGATGGCAGACTGTCTAAGCTAGAAGAGCACTATACGTTCACTGGAGTACATGGGTATTACTATGTTCACATGAATTTTTTATAGTTAGCAAATTTTTTAATTTAAGAAGATTATGTCGTGCACTCACAAGATTGCAGAAATTTATGCTACTGCTGATGAAATTCCAAGTTTCAGAGACAATTTTGTAGGCTAAATTCAGAGTGAACAACCACAAGAATTTCCGGGATTTGATTACTAGATATATTTACAGACTGATTTTAGGCGAGTGAACTTACTGAAATTGAGCGAATATGTATACTTGTCCGAAGAATTGTAATTCCCGTAATCTAAGACAAGAGAATTTTTAGGTTTTTTTCCCAATTATTTACAGATTATTCCAAGTTTTGAATACTCGACAAGACCAGGTTTCAAATTTGGGGTTCTACATTGATGGGCTGTACATACCCTTTTGGAATATCCCGTGAAGCACACACGGACTTGAGTCAGGAAGTCACTTTATTCACAGAATACGATCGTGATAACCGGGTTCTGCCATGAGTATTGGAAAACAAAACAACTTCTTGCTTTAAGGCTCACTTCATGTTGTGCGTTACTATAAAATTTCGCATAGGTTGGAACTGTTATGTCATTGGTCTCCAATAACTTCAACAACTGTGGAACTGCAGTTATCATCTCAATCACTTATAATCACGTGGATTTCTAACCTAGGAAATCCGTGAATTACTGGTCAACTCTGCTACCGCTCAACCCTGAGCGGGATCCCCTCTATATATATCAGTTTTTCTTGGGTTTCCTTGTTCCTAGACCGGACTTGTGAATTCCCTTGTCTGAAGTCAAACCTGAGAACTCCGCAAGCCAAGACTCCATTTATGATATGCATTTCTCGGAATCTTATGAGCCTTGTCCCTCTGTCCAATTTCGCTGTACTGCAAGTAATACATCCCCTGCACACATGTGTCAGCACATCTCACATGTTCAACACTTCATTCAGTGATAGAGAAAACATTGTGGCACCCACGTTACAATGTATGTCACGTGACTACAGATATAGAGACTTAATATCAAAGTATTTAATGAGAGATACTTGTTGTTACTTCTTTTATGGTAATATAGACTTATATGGCCTGTACATCAAGTGGCTATACAACGCACAATTATGTCCCAAAGGTTTTGAGTACTAGCTGGCTCTGATATGGTTAACGTAAAGTTAGCTTTATCTACAGCTTTCTTGAATCTAAATTATTCTTCAGGTATAGAAAATCTTATTAAATTATGAATGACAATGTTTTCAGATATAGTTGAACTTGCAAGTGTTTATGGTGAAAGATGAAGTTATGACCACCTTTATCACCGTGGTTCTGCATGGTGTATATACAGCCAATGTGTGTTACCATGTTTACAGAATTTGAGGAAAGCTCTATAATCTGAATAGCTATTTCAATCTGGGTAATTTTTAAATTGAATTGCTAGAAAATTGCTGCTAATGTTCTAATTTGAGTAAATTTATACAACTAATCGAATATCTGAAATAGATTACAAAAATCCACAAAGAACCTACCTATGACTGGTGCACCACTATTTTAATACCGCACTAGCTTAGGTACTTTAGAGCTATGGTAAAGGTTTGGTGTTAATACGGTATTCCACTACGCTCCAAATAAAAAGAAAGAAAAACCATCGATTTTGTCAACTTTATGTTTGTCAAGATACCATTACATTCTTAATAGCTCTAGAAATATTCTTCGCTGCAACAGTCAAAGAATGTACATTGTGTCTAATTCAATAAAATTCATGGTCAATATAAGTCTGAATATAATTTCAAATTACTTCAAAACTTCTTGATGATGTTGAAGAAACTCTCACCTTGAGTGCGAGCAATTTCCAACTCCAAATCAGACACTTCACGAGAGCCGTCTCCGCCAGCAAAAGTGCCTGCACCCCAAGGCGAACCTCCATGCACCTGGGAGTTGTCAGCCTGGCCCGCGTGTGCATATCCTAAAGGCACGTACACCATACCGTGGTGGACCAAGGTAGATAAAGTACTGATTGCAGTAGTTTCTTGGCCTCCGCCCAAAGTACCGGTACTCACAAAGAGTCCTGCAGGCTTACCCCGTAAGGCCTGGCCGGCCCAGAGTGCACCGGTTTGGTCCCAAAACGACTTGAATTGGGTAGGGAAGTTTCCGAAACGAGTAGGAATTCCGAACAAGAATGCATCGTATTCCTTCAACGTATCCACCGTGGCCTCGGGCAAATTTGACTTTATTCCGCCCAATTTTTGCACCAAAGATTCGGGCAAAGTTTCCTTAACTTGGAAAAGATCGGCCACTCCTCCCGCGGCGGCGATTCCTTGTTGCTGAGCCAAAGCCAACTTTCCAATGTGCTGGTAAAGGGAGTAGGTAATGATAGCTGTTTTTGGTGCCATTGTATTGCAAGTATCAAGTATAGAATATAAAGATAAACAGAATAAAGCCTAAAGATAAAAAGAATAGAGTATAAGAATGATACTTAGTGGAAGGAGTGGTTAAGGCGGCATGGTCGCTCTATATACGCGTGGAATTTCGGCCGCCTTTAGTAAAACTTAGTAAAACGGTTGCTGCGAGTGCTTTGTGCAGTAGCAACCTTTTACTCATGAGAATCTGTACATCTGTACATCTGTCCCTCTAGGCATATATTAACCATGGTCTCTTAATAGTCTTCAATGAATAAATTTTGTATAATTCACTTACAATTTGTTTTTGCTCTATACTACTGTGTATCGTATTTTGCCTTGTACTTTATTTTATAATAGTCTTCGCTAAACATACTTATTCTACACTTCCTTTACGAATGCATGATAGAAAAAAAAAGATAAAATAATATGACAATATGTTCGATATGTGATTATTGGTTTAATATATAATGTGTTTTAGTATATGATGTGCAACTAATCCTCGTATTCTGTTGGGTCGTTTCCTCCAAAACAGAAGATCTGGTGAGAATCTGGTTTGTCCAAACGCTCTAAAATATTGATGTCCAAATCAATTTTTCCCAAGTTGGAGCCTTCGTGCAATTGGTCACTCGTGCCGTGGCTGGGAGGCAAAATGTTGAAATTCTCCCTGATTCTGCTCTTGGTGGCGGTCTTCACCAATGGAATGAAGCCCTGCAAGTAAGACCACTTCAACAAGATCTCAATCTTGGATACCTTATACGTACACTCCAACTCCAACAACTCGGGGTCTTGAAGTTGTTGGCCCTGGGTCAAAGGCGAGTAAGCTTCAATGAGGATATTGTGGCTGGTCAAGTACTCACGCAACTTGACTTGAGGCAGCCATGGGTGCAACTCCAATTGGTCGACAGCTGGAGTCACCACAAAACCCTCGCTGTTCAATAACTCCTCAATATGCTTAATACCGAAGTTAGAGACACCAATGGTGCGGATCTGGAGAACATCGTTTCCGGGGTGCAAGTAAAACTCCTGCAATGCCTTCCAAGTGCCAACTCTCTTCTCCTTGGAGGTATTTGGGGAGTGGATCAACACCAAGTCCACGTAGCCAATGTATTCCTTGACATCCTGGGCGATCTTGGCCACGGCCTTTTTCGTCTGCTCGTAGCCCTGGTCCGTGTTCCAAACCTTGGTGGTGAACCAGATGTCCTCTCTAGAAACATTGTCATTGTCTTCAATGAATTTGGCGATGGCCTGTGCAGCCTCCTTCTCGTTGTGATACACCATTGCACTATCAATGTGACGGTACCCCTGAGTCAAAGCCTCATAGATCAATTCAAAGGTCTCCTGGGGAGACAATAGGTAGAGTCCGAAGCCGGCAACGGGGATGTAATTGCCGTTGTTTAACTTGTACTTGGTGGTCTGGGTCAATTGTTTAGCCACGGTCTGGATAGTCATGTTGGGAATAGGGGTGAAATGTTGCTACAAAGTGGCAAATCTGGGGGTGCGAGCCCGTACCTTTATATGGCCGTTGGAACCGCCACCACAGAGTGCGCAATGTTGCTCGTCTCTATGCAGTGACTAGGTGCGTTCTCAGTCATTACCTCATAGCTACCACCTCATGACTACCACACGAGCCACAACCTTATGGGAGATGATAGTCAAATGATAAGAGCCAAAATTTAAGATGCCAATCGAGAATAATAAGGATTTCAATGGCTATTGAGTATGAATGACCATTGATAAGAATGGCTAACGGCAATTTATGGCTAACGGCAATTTATGGCTCAATTACGTCAAACGCTCTAAAAATTGATTATGGACTCTCATTTTTTTGACATTTGTTAATTAATGACTCTCGCATAATTACGGCACACTTAGTTAATTAATTCTAGAACATGATCTGTGAGGTTGAGGCTTAAGCTTTTGGTATTTAATGAGGATCATAATATGCCTTCCTACAGTTCTGACATGTGATCGGTGGTGAGATTAGAGTACGATCAGAAAAAAACCTTTTGTTGTTCTTTACCATTTACTATGAGCTCTTTAAATTTATCCTTTATTAATAATAAGGTCATTATACACGCATGTAGGTGAATAGTTTCCGTTTGTTGTTCGGTAAATGGCAAAAGCACTGATAATTTTTAGGCATGATATATCTAATACATCATTATATAGTACATTAAGAGGAAGAGGCTACTATGAATTCATAGAAATAAAGACTGAGAGATAGTAATCCTATTCAATGTTCCCATTCAATGTTTCTCTTTAATGTTCCTCTTCAATGTTCCTCTTCAATGTTGCTAGTCAATGTTGCTAGTCAACTGTTCTTATTCAACAGTTCTTAATATTAGCCAATCCCGATTTCGTTTATTGTTGTTATCAACTACTTTAGTTCGACCAACTAAATCTATTGGATTCATGATACTAATTTATCAGCGAAAACTGCTAATTTTATCAAGTATTTATACCACTAACAAATGATTCATTTACCGATGAATATTATTGAGCCATCCAAATATTATCTGATGTTATTCTCAACTAGTCAATCCTTAATAAATAGTACTAAAATTCCAAACTTTCCCTACAGTATTCAAAATACTAGGAGACGAAAGTATTTTTACAGGTGGGTAGAATTATAGCCAGTAAATTAACTTCACATAAAAAGAAAAAAATCAACCTGTCTTTCTCAAATATACCAAAGCATAAAATGTTCTATGCTTCCCTAGTAATTCCTGCTTCTCCAAATATTCACACTCCCTAAATCCCCCTCAGTCCTACACTCCCATTTTTGGCACATACACTATACCAATATTCGATCTTGAAAGGATCACTTTTCTACGTTTAAGGTACTTTTCAGTATGAATCCAGGACATTCTAGGGTTATAATATCTAAGGCAAAAAGTGAAGACTGGCCTTATCTACGGGATATATGCCTGCATATTGCATACCGGACCTAATCTTTAAGATTACATCAAAAAGAAGACATGTGATCCATAAACACACTAACGCATAAATCCAAAAAGAATTCAACCCCAAACTAAGCACCTGAAAGTGTCCGATATAGCCGGGTGGTGTTCTGATGTTTGGGGCTAGTTTGGTCTTTCTAGTGCGCACTCATATCGCCCACTAAAAACACCAAGTAGATAACCGAGAGCATTCTTGAAACCGAGACTCACCACACAGAAATTCAAACACTCCTGAAACTGAAACTGAGCATTCTTGAAACTTAGATCAAATACACTGAAACTCGGAGATCTAGTCACTGACCCAGAAGATTGTTATACACCGAGATCTTACACATTTAGATCTTACCAATTAACACTAAATTAAGTCCACTTAGTTTAACTTCAGTTTTGCAAAGCTATAAATAACATCATGTCGTCCAGAAAAAAGACCCTCTTGAAAGTGATTATCTTGGGAGATTCCGGCGTCGGCAAAACCTCCCTCATGCAGCAGTTCGTCAATAACAAATTCTCCCACCAATACAAAGCCACCATCGGCGCCGATTTCTTGACCAAGGATTTGACCATCGACAACAAAACCGTCCTGTTGCAAATCTGGGACACGGCCGGGCAGGAGCGGTTCCAGAGTTTGGGTGTGGCGTTCTATAGGGGTGCCGATTGCTGTGTTTTATGTTACGATGTGACCAATGAGAAGTCGTTGAACAACTTGTCGTCGTGGAAAGACGAGTTTTTGATCCAACTGAATATGTCGAATCCCCAGGATTTCCCATTTATTATTATTGGTAACAAGATCGATGTGGACGAGTCCAAGAAAATTGCGTCTTTGCAGAAGAAATTGGTCAATATCACCAACAACCAGCTAGGCGGCATGAAGTACCCAGTTTTTGAGACCAGTGCTAAGGACTCCATTAATGTGGAATCGGCTTTTGAGGTGATCGCGAAGATGGCCTTGCAGCAAGAGGAGTTGAATGAGGGCTCTCGAAACGATATGAATGATGATTATAATGATGCCATCAATATCCACTTGGAAAACTCTCTGTCCGGATGTGCATGTTAGTTAACAAATTTTAATCGACCATTCGAGATCTTCATTGTCATTAATCACAGTCTTTATTGTCATGAATCGCTGCTTTTGGCCTGAATTTTCATTGCAGAAATAATTATGGTCGCGAGCAAATTGAATACTGCTATTGGCTTTGGTGCTGTTCTATTGCTAAATTTGAATCATGTTCAACCATACCTGTGTGGACTGATGATCAGGTTTTTTCAGCTGTATGAAATCTGAGTAAGGCAGTTTGTGTGTCTGTTCAGTAGGAATAGTGATGGTTCAGGAGTTTTTCGCAAGAGATTCTTTTGGAGGATCGAGGGTTACTACTAATTTTTCTGTTCATGTCCCACCATGACAGTTCAGCGTATGGTCGCGGGGCGCAGCGAGTGACAAACATACCTAATTACCTGTAATTTGAATAAACATTACTAGTAGCAAAGGGTATTCAGATCAATCTTCTATAGGTATCAAATCAACCGTACGAATAACTGTGTAGAGCCTTCCAATAAGCCACCATGAGATCAGCAACAGTAACAATAGTTTAATTGACTGTCTTTTTCGAATGTTGTACTAGCGTATCTTCCACTATACACTGCTTCTTTTTATGACTGGTTATTCTGTGAGATAACTTACCCTGGAAGCTCTATATTAGTTCATATGGGGGGGCTTGAAATCTCACAATTGCAAGTGAAGTTGTTCTATGCATTCTGCAAGTCATTTTTTGACGTACTGTGGTGGAGTATGGCCCACATATTATGATATTGATGGGAAGAAGGTCGAGATATTTCGGGGGCAATTCTTTAATTATGAGCTTATGGATAGATATATTACACGTGTATATGCTTAGATATACATAAATGCTACACGTCAAAAAGTTCATAATATCTAAATCAGTCGTACAACGACCTAGAGGAGAAAGAGCTAATTATCGCACACATCGCTTATGCAGATTGTGTAGTTTATACATTAGACTATTTCATACACTTTAACTCTTAAGTCATGTACCTTATATCTGAATTATCTCATACAGGATCTGTATTAGAATCAACACCTAAAATGGCTTATACGGATAACATAGCTTATACTGTTATGATAGTTTTTCAGTTATAATAGAGCTGTAGCTAGAGTAGCTTATGCAATTAGATACTATCATTAGAGCACCACTATAGCTGATATTATTGAAAAGGCATTCATAAGGCCCGCCATTTATAATTTTTAGTACCAACTAATCTTAACATTTTTCAAGTTATTACCGAAGGTTTTACAGTAGGATTTTTCTAACATCGTATTGAAACCAGCAATGAAAGCCACCAAAGGAAGAGAAATCACCATTGATTAATTACGATGAAAAACACAGTACGAACTGCTGTTTGTTATTTAAGGAAATAAATAATGATGTCAATATTAATGAATATTCAGCGTAAAAAAATCTAGACCACCAAGTCAAGAAATTATCTACTTCCTTGATATGTCCAAATAGCGAGCTGAGTTTTCAAAATTCAAATCAACTGTTTGTATATTTGAACTTTTCTAAAATCAATTGTCTGTATTATGAATCTTTTCATAAGTGTACTCCAAATTCTAATGTCTCTTTAAGACTGCACTGGAGGTCTCCAATTGTATGCAGTCCGGATTTCAAGACTCATTTCAAGACTCATTTCAAACAATTGCACACAAGCTTCAACAAGAAATCTGCAATGGCATTGCCCGTCTTAATTTCATTACCATTACCATTGTGGTTGTGGTTCTGGTATTGTGGTTGTTGCTGCTGGTATGGCTGCTGGGCAATAGGGGCATTGTCCCAGTGCGCAGGAATGGAGCCTGAATTGGAGTTGTTCAAATCAATCACCAACACACCAGCATTTTTAGGATCCATATGATGCCTTAAGTTTGATTCCGTACACATCTCATCAATGGCCGGCCTCAACTTGGCCACGCCATTTTGGGAATGCAACCCTTTACCTACGATCACCCTCAAATGGCTCTGGCCACGGCGAATGGCCTCGCTGATACGTTTCTGTAATATCCATTTGGCCTCCTTGACGTATAATCCGTGGAGGTCGATTTCGTCTGCAGCGGAATCGGCGTTATTCTGCACAAAGACATAGTCTGCTGCTTTTTTATTGTAGTTTTCGGCCTCTTCCAAAACCTTTTTCAGCTCTTCGCTTAACTCGTGTGCCCGCAGCTTATTGCCTGCCTTGAACGCCTGCTGTGACTCTTGTGAGAGTTTGTTGCGCTTGTCATAGAGCCTACTTGCCTGTTCCCGGTACTCCTTGTATTGACTGTCGGTAGAATGGTTGTAGTCTCTTTCATCGAAGAGGGCGGCATCTCTGTTCAACACACTAGTCATGCTGACTTCCTGATGAGGCTGGCATTGTTTGTTATTCTCATTGAACTGCATGTAGTAACATCAGTACATCTAACATACCTACCCGAAACAAATTTGAATGTTATGCCAGCATAAATAGGACTAAAGGTCAGAGCTTGTTGAATTAGTTGGTTGAAAATAAATTCCAAGAGCTTTATACCGAATCAATTTAATGAATTTACATGTTGGACTTATCTAATAGTATTCAGAAACTACTTACTTCTTGGCAGCCTTTTGAGCAGCCTTGGTGACCTTACCGGCCTTGTCAGACTTCTCAACAGACTTGATAACACCGACAGCGACGGTTTGTCTCATGTCTCTGACAGCGAATCTTCCCAAAGGCGGGTAGTCAGTGAAAGCCTCAACACACATTGGCTTGGTTGGGATCATCTTGACGATGGCAGCGTCACCGGACTTGACGAACTTAGGGTTGTCTTCCAAAGACTTACCAGTTCTTCTGTCGATCTTCTCAACCAAGGTGTCGAACTTACAAGCAATGTGGGCGGTGTGACAGTCCAAAACTGGAGAGTAACCAGAGNTACCAGTTCTTCTGTCGATCTTCTCAACCAAGGTGTCGAACTTACAAGCAATGTGGGCGGTGTGACAGTCCAAAACTGGAGAGTAACCAGAGGAGATTTGACCTGGGTGGTTCAACACAATAACTTGAGCGGTGAAAGAAGCAGCACCCTTTGGTGGGTCTTGCTTGGAGTCACCACAGACGTTACCTCTTCTGATTTCCTTAACGGAGACGTTCTTGACGTTGAAACCAACGTTGTCACCTGGGACACCCTCGGTCAATTGCTCGTGGTGCATCTCGACGGACTTGACTTCAGTGGTGACACCAGCTGGGGCGAAGGTGACAACCATACCGGCCTTGATGACACCAGTCTCAACTCTACCGACTGGCACCGTTCCGATACCACCGATCTTGTAGACATCTTGCAATGGCAATCTCAATGGCTTGTCGGTTGGTCTTTGAGGTGGCTCAATGGCGTCAATGGCATCCAACAAAGTCTTACCAGTGGACTTACCAGCCTTGGTCTCCTTCTCCCATCCCTTGTACCATGGGCAGTTGGTAGAGGCCTCGATCATGTTGTCACCGTTCCAACCAGAGATTGGCACGAATGGAACAGTCTTAGGGTTGTAACCGACCTTCTTGACAAAGTTAGAGGTTTCCTTGATGATTTCCTCGAATCTGTTCTTGTCCCACTTGACGGAGTCCATCTTGTTGACAGCAACAATCAATTGTCTAACACCCAAGGTGTAAGCCAACAAAGCGTGCTCTCTGGTTTGACCGTCCTTGGAGATACCAGCCTCGAACTCACCGACACCACCGGCAATGATCAAGATAGCGCAGTCAGCTTGGGAAGTACCAGTGATCATGTTCTTGATGAAATCTCTGTGACCTGGGGCGTCAATGACAGTGACGTGGTACTTTGGAGTCTCGAACTTCCAAAGAGCAATGTCAATGGTGATACCTCTCTCTCTCTCGGCCTTCAACTTGTCCAAGACCCAAGCGTACTTGAAAGAACCCTTACCCAATTCGGCGGCCTCCTTCTCGAACTTCTCAATGGTTCTCTTGTCGATACCTCCACACTTGAAAATCAAGTGTCCGGTGGTGGTAGACTTACCGGAATCGACGTGACCGATAACAACGACGTTGACGTGAGACTTCTCTTTACCCATGTTGAAATAATTTAGTTGTTGAGGAAAAAAGAGGGATTTCTGGGGGGCGCGGGAAAGGAGGTTTATATATTCAGAGAATTTGCGGCAACTGCGATGCGAAAATTTTTCTGGCCTACGTGCAGGACCGCGCAAATGCCCATGCGTTACCTGTAATTGCTACGCCACGCGGCACTGGAGACAAATGCCCTGCGATTGTGCAACATTGACACATTGATATTGGGACAGAGAAGGGAGATATTGGATATCCTACATACAACCCCGTCTGCCTCTGGATCATCTCTCTCTTGGGGCCTCTGCCGTCCGGGGGTGCCTGCGCGCGGCCTCTTCTGCATGCACAAGTGATTCTTCTTTCTTTTGCGATGGGCGTTAGTGCAGGATTCGCAACCCCCCATCTTCCCTTTTTGCAGAGTATAATGGACGCCACCGTCCACTCGAAAGGAGAATGTTCTGGTTAGTCCTCTGTTTTTGAACTCTGCCGGTTGGTGTACGGGTGTATAATTTTTTAAGTACTGTACAGGTTATTGCTAGCCTAGACAGAAAACCTTCGAGAATGATCTTTCTCTGTATGCAGTAGGCGGATCTTAGGCCTAAAATGCAATACTTCCGCTTGCTTCGATGACAGCTCGTTAACCCGCATAACTGCCACCACCTGCGCTAGAGCAGATGCACGGGTGCACCTCCTATTTAGCATAACATAACATCTAGATCCTCAAGCGGAATCTTCTGAAACCATTGAATTCATTGAAACCAAATGAAATCCAATTGAACACTATTGAAACATCTCTGAGACATCTGAAACATATTAACCTGTAGTACCACTTTGAGTACCACTTTGAGTACCACTTTAAGTACCACTCTAGAATGTAGGCTCTACTCTGTAATACTACATTGGAATTCCACTCTGAAACATCTCTCGACTTCTTTTTTAGATTCATTCTATCTCCTCTGAAATACCTAAAATTCCACACTTATTCCTTTAAAACTTCTCATTCTTCATTCAGACTCCTTTTAACTCCTTGCCTCACGTGGCTCACGTGACTCACCTTCTCCGCGTCCGCTTGCTGGGCCGGTCTAGCTCCTGGAGTTTGTCCATTAAGTCCTTGTTGCCTCTTATAGACTCAACATTGCCGTAGCCAACCTGAGTACTATCGTTGTCGCTGTCAAGCGGATCCGGCGACTTGTCGGAGAGGTACAGGTTTTCTGTGGTATCTGTGCGTGCCATGTTCAACTTCTCCGTTAGGCTCTCTCCACTTCCCACCAAGCGGCCATACTTATGCTTCTCCTTGGACTTGCGCAGCGACGGCAACTGCACACCGTCCTTGAGGGTAGGCGCCAGTTTGGATTCGGGTCGTGCGGTGCCTGATTCTTGGGGTGCATAGAAGCACCATCTTCTGTCGGCCACATCCGGGATATTAAGGTTGGGCATTCCCCTCAGCGTTTCCACCATTTCCCAGAGATATGCAAGGGAAACTATAGGAATTCCCCACTTTTTGGCCGCCTTTATCTTATTCTTGGCCGAAATTGTCGCTATGGACTTGGACTCGTGGCCGCTGTTGTATACAGGACAGTCTATCACATCCTCCGGTTTATACTCAAAAAGGTGTGGGCTGGTTTTGGAGAGTGAGGTTTTGAACAAGTTGATGTTGAGCACCAAAAGGTCGCGCCGTGCGCTAAGCACCGAACAACACCCCAAATTAAGCAAGGTTATGAGCTTTTCAATGTGCAAGAGTTCCACACCGGTGAACCCAGTGACACACACCTTGAGCCGCAGAAGCAGCGGCACCACCCCGTGTAGTGGTTTACTCCATGAATCGTAGCACACCTTGTTGTAGTATACACTCCGCTCAATGAACCAGTCGGTCACTATGTGTACTGTATGGTTGTTCACACGGCGGTGCAATGGAGTCGGGAGCTCCTGAAGCATGGTGTAGACCCGAGAGCCGTTTTTAACAAGCAGGACTATATGCAGTATGCGGCTATCTTCTGCTGATTTTGCCATTTCTCCCAGATGAGACTCGACGACCTTGCGTAGCACATTTTTTTGTGCCGACGAAAGACCAAGGGGGAGGAATGTGAAGCCGGCAAAAAGGGCCGAATCGGTTGGTTGGTTGGTATGGTTGTCACGTGCCGGCACCATATGTCCGGTCACGTGATCTTGGGGGTCCTTCTCCTGGCTTCCCAGGCCTTCATTCATATCCCACGTGCTGTTTTGCACCTGTTTGATGGGTTCAACTCTGGTCTCCATGATGGACGACCAGACGTCCGAGGATTTCTTGAGAGACAGTCGCTCGCGGTCCCGAAGCAATGCAGAGCGCTCGCGAGGCCCAGAACGGTCCCGAAGTGGTAATTGTTCGGTGCGGGCCGCTCGTGCCGCATAGAGCTTATCCCATGAAAGCGTGTCCAATACATAGTAGTTTGACGAAGCGGAAAGCTCGTAGTCGTCGGGGTCGAGAGCCGCTCCTCGGAGGCACAGGTCTAACACCCATATTGGATGCACCACTGGAACCCCCCATTCACGTGCCATGGTGTACCGTTTCCCCGAGCAGTCCAGCCCCACAAGTACTGTGCATGCAGGACTCAAGATCAGGCTCACGTTTGCACCCCCTTTAACCATGGTATGGATTAAATCTTCGGCCTGAAAGACATCATCCGGCATTACTGAAGGCCGTGCATATTCAGGAGGCGACCGGAATTCTGGTGCCATGAAACGGGCCCGCTCTTCGGTACCGGGGTCTTCCACGCGTGCCACGCATACAGTAAAGTTAGCGAACAAGCCAAGATGGTGTTTTTTGACGTCATTTGCCGTCACATTTTCGCCCTTTTTCCACCTGCTGTGGAGCTCGTGAACAGTGATCGGCGCTAGGAAGTGAATATCGTGGCGGAATCGTACACAGTACTTGTATTTTTCGGTCCGACGGCCACCTACTATGAGGAAGTTGACCGTCGACATCAAATCCATGTAGCTGTCCCCACCGAGGGTAGCAATCTTGGCGGCCAAGTCGGTCCGCTCCGAGGACTCGAGACCGGTGAAGCAAAAGGTCAAGTTGCTGAACGGTTTGGACATGCTGCTAGGGATGGTGTTGATACTAAGGTAAACGCGTCTGCGGTCACGTGAGAGGTCGCGTGAGAGGTCGCGTGAGAGGTCGCGTGACTTCCACTCATTCTATGGTATCAGACTAATGATAGTAAATAGTAAATAGGACTGGTTCAAATTGGGTCACTGGCTCAAATGGTTTGTTTTCTTTTTTTTTTGGTTTAGGTTAGATCACTGGTTTGTATAGGGCATTGATATTGATGAGCTATTTCTGAGGTCTCGGAGAGCTATTGGTTCTGTATGCAGGTCTAGAATGTTTATATGCATCGCTCAGTATAAAACAGTTTTTATAAGCACCAAAGGCAATTTTCGAGTTCAAAAAAGGGTAGGTAGTTTCTTATAATGGTGGTTTTGCAGTACTATACTTTTTAGTGCAAAATTCGGTAAACTGGATTTTTAAGCACGTTTAGATTTTTTGTCTTATGTGTATAAGTACTGAAAATGTGCGAAAGTAGAAATACTTGAGTCTGGAATATGGATGAAGAAGGGACTAACTCACCTTCCATATCAGGAAAGTCTACAAGACCATACCTTAAAAAACAGAATAAATAGTTTATGCTTAGATTTTAATTCACACAAACATTCTCTTCCACTAATAGTTATACCCACTAATTGTCACTCATACCGATCGCTACTCATACTGATAGTTACTCATACTGATCGCTACTCATACTGATCGTTACTTATACTGATCGTTACTTATACTGATCGTTACTTATACTTAGTATTACTTATACTTAGTGTTAAAACACTATTAGATTCTTTACCTATTAAGCCTAGTACTTAGCTACTTGTGTTTTTTAGTCTGTGAGTTCTCCTTTAGAGTAACCTAGATAACTCAAATAACTTTTGAGGGGAGGACATGGGTGCAAAACTCAGTACGTTAACAATGGCGATGGGTGTTCTTGTGCCGTGGCGGCCCAACATCATGCGATATTGAAACGGCGTCTCAAAGTGGCTATTGTTAGAATATGACAATGTAGGCCTCAATAATACCTCAATAGGTAGAGCACTGCATACGGTGGGTCTAACACACGCAATGATTGTATAGTTGGCATAAATTATTTTTTACGCACTATTATTCCAATTCCGATTGTTTTATGCCAATTATTTTAAATAGGTAAACGTGTCATAGACGGCTATGAACTGTTAGAATTATCTGTAAGGTGTCAAGTCTAGACTCTTATAAAGCCTACACCTAACTCTAGTGTTAAACCAGTAAATCGTGAAAACTATTTTTCACTCACAGGAATTCACCCACTTCTATGTAGCTTCCATCTCATAAGAAGTACTAAAGAACCCAATATTAAGGACACCATAATGGCCGAAATTATTCACTAAGATTGTAATTCTCAATATATTCTAATACTTGATTCTTATTGATAATCGATAATTGACCTAAATGATTGTTAATGCTCTAAACTGTACTATAGTATCTGAATGCTTTTCTGGTAAAGTACGGACGAGTCTCTTATATATGTGCATGGCCGCAAAAGATGAAGCCACCCTTTCTAATCATATGCATGAGCTAAGAATATAAAAGAAGGCCGTTCACTCCATGTCACCCTATTTTTTTTTTCGTCCAAGGATCTCAGGATTATTGGAATAATTCATTATTGCTCTAAGTAATTGTCAGTATTGTCATTATTGTCAGTATTGTCAGTATTGTCATTATTGTCATTATTGTCATTATTGTCAGTATTGTCATTATTGTCATTATTGTCAGTATTGTCATAATTAAATTCATTATGAGTACCGCACCCATGATGATTGAAGACTAGGCTGCTCTATCAGTCCATCCTGACATTAAAGCAACAGGAGTTGTCGGTGAATAAAAGAAGGTGACAAGTAGTCAGAGTCGGAGTCAGACTAGTTGTCGTACTAATTTCACAGACCCAAGTATCACTGGTATTGTTATATGTCCGATATAAGTAGCCCCAACACCAATGATTTCCTTAGAGACCATCAACCAAAATATAATAAGTAAGTGCTAGACGTTCACAAGAATCTAGAACTAAGTATAAGTAAGCTGTCATTGAAATTGCCATGGTAAATTGTCCTCGAAGTCCTGGAACATCGAAATTATTGTATTGCCATGTAAAAATGCAGTATCATACCATAATACAGATGTTCAATCTTCAGAAGCTGCCTTTCGTATGATTAGGAATGGAATCAAGTGATCAGTAGTGTCTCACCAAGTTTTCAGTGCAGATGTGATGCAGATGAAAGCTCTCCATTATTCTTTTTTTTGAAAGAGAAGAGCTTCTTTCTAAATGTCATCCCTGAAAACCTTGTTGAGTCACGTGAAGAACACACCTGGCTTGTAAATTAGTTTTTGGTGGTCCGATCACGTGACTTGCACCATCGAGTACCACTCCCGTACAAGAAACATCAGATTAACAAACAGAGATTGACAAAATCAGATTGACAAAGCTGAGGATTTGGAAACGAGGAAGGGAATTTGATTGTGTGGAAGAAGGAAGGGTAATAGGTCACACTGCATAACCCGAAATGCAGTGGTCACCTGATACCAATATACAAGAATATTTTCTTCGGACCATCCCAAAATGTCCCCAAAACAAAAACCTCTAGATATTTGTTGATATTCCTAGGGCGAGAAATTCAGTTTCTAGAGAAAGCTAAGAGACGAACTGTATACAACCCAGAACTGGCTATTCTGGTTCAAGCACATCAGTTCACAACTATTGAATCCTGTAAACTGTTTATCCAGTAGACTCATGCACTAAAGCATAGTGACTAAAAGAACTCCTTCGTATATGTACTCCCGGAAATGCCCATTTAGCCTGACCATCAAATAACAGAGTGGTCTGTTGTAGTGCATCTTGGTGTCTGGCATAGTCTTGTGTGTTGGAACATGAGGAACCAGTACATCTCTGGTGTACTGCATGTTCCATGTGACTGCATGTAAGCAGGACAGATGAAACAGTGATATGCAGGAACTGACGAGAGTGAACGACGTCCCGCGGAAAAAGGGAGCGGGCGGTAACATAAGACGATATAGAACAAGAGACGACATTGAGTTGATAAGAGTTCTGAGTATAACTTAGATACATAATCGTTCCACTTTATGCGTTAGTAGATAACAAAGCGCAACATTGTGTACTCTCAGTAGTCTTTACTAGAACCTCAAACCACCAATTAAGGAGTCCGGATCCAGACCCAAATTTGAATCTATAAATATACAGATGAAAAATCCAAATCTATAAATACATAGACTCACCGAATGTTGCTTGACATGTTTGAATCCACTGAGTTAGGAAAGCTTAGTTTATAGTGGACGCACGTGCGAATAAACTTCTGCTACACCAAGCACGTGACGACAGTAAAGACTAATTACAGAAGACTTTTTATAGAAGACTAATTACAGAAGACTAATTACAGAAGACTAATTACAGAAGACTAATTACAGAAGACTAATCACAGAAGACTAATCACAGAAGACTTATTCAGATAGACCGGCTAAACTGATCAGATAGCCAAATCAGTTTAAACTATAGGATATTTTGATTTGTGGGAGAAGCTGAAGAGTATACAGGAAAAACCCGTGCACCAGGCCATATGGGTGAGTGGCTCGAAATGTATACGGCGACTGGTAAAGAATCGGGAATCGGGAGATTCGGTATTCCGGGATCCGGAACCAGGGTTCGGGGGCAAGTGCAAACAGGAGTGGTGGGGTACTAGCTGCAGGAACAGAGCTTCCAAGTGTAGAAGGTGACCAAAACACGGTGCGTGATTGGAGAAGGTTCTTTGCTTGGCACAGGGATTGGATACCCAAAGCGGAAGCGCGAGCCAGCGCATGTGCAGTCAGATACGCGCACTGCAGATAAACACAGCACTGTATATAAATACATATTCTGTATGTAGGGTGAAAATGCCAGGGCTGCGAACCCGAGGCTCGGCCAAAGTACTCTTTCGGCCAGAGATGGACGGATGTGGAAATGTGGGCATGTATTTTCAAGTGGATGGCATATTTTGTAACCTCCATGTTTCAGAATACATAAGCGTGTGTATAGCCACTTCACCAGCTGAGTGTAACAACAACCAGCTGCTTAACTTAATTACCTAAATAAGTAATACGTAGTTAACCAGCATTCAGTTGACTTAACCAGATCAAGCATTTGATTTCTTTTCGGGTTTCAATCTAATCTTAGGGTTTTCAAGTAATAATAAAAAACTAAATCTTATCATAGGTTCTTGGGTATGAATAACTATTACTTAGTTAAATATTGAGTTCAGTAGCAAGTAGGGAAGTACTATATATTAATGGATGGCATAGTTAAATAAATCAGAACTTCATTACATATGTAGTTCACTATTTAAGTACTCTATTATGTCTAGCAGTAAATAAGTAGTAAGTAGTAACTAGTATGCAGTAAACACTAAATAGTAAGTGAGAGTAAGTGGTTGACTATATAAGTACTATATTACTATCATAGTAAGGAGTAGCTAGTTAAACCCTTTAGTTTAGGAGCAGTAAGTAGAAACAATCAAGTAGTGAAGCACTCTATGTTTGTGGGTAGTAAGTAGTTCAGTAGTTAAATACTGGGAGTAGTAAGTACTTGGGTAGTTAAATTTTAGAGGTTGAGTAGTTAAACAGTGGCAGCAGGCTTTGACTTTCAGTTACAGAGAATAGAACTAAACCGAAAGAAGTAAACATGAACTCAATCAAAATAATAATAGATTGAACTTGAGCTGATTCCTCGATTTGTACGATTCATAAATAGTGTGCTTTAGACCTGGGGTACTGATGCATAGAGTTCCATACAGATGTTTCCTCCATACAACCGTCCATAAATACCAATAGTACAATACTCGATTAGAGATTAGCGTATTACTTGCATGCTGCCTCAATATAACAATTAACTAATTAGAATAAAGAGTAAACAAGAGTTATCCGTATTTATCCCGAGTAGTAATATATTATGTTCACTTTTTGTGTTACATAATTAGGTTCATGCTTTTGGGCTGTTGGATAGTGGGATATAATTTCTTTGTATTATGCTAGCGGTTATTTATATCCTGATAAGGCCTTTACTTTGATTATTTGCTTATCTTTTGGTAGTTATGGTAGGGTAGATTGTTGATTAGTCACGTTCGGCACCTGCATACAGGGCATTGTTACAGTTTGAGGGTGCAGATTAGCTGCAGGAGCCCGAGGGTGAAGGGCGGATATAGCCACTTGGTGAGGATGAAACGCGCAGCCATGCACCGGAGATTAATGCCGGTGAGTATCGTGGAATGTCGGGTAATTTGTCGCTCACAACCCCTCGTAAATGGATGGCTCAAGATAGTCTCTTAAGTGGTCTACTAAAAAGGTGACAATGTCGCTGACCTGCGATTCTAAAAATACCCATCAAACAAGCACGTCGTACCTCGGCGATTGTATTATGAATGGCATGATATTATTGTTCGGTTAGCGATTTGATTGTATTGTTCGAAGTGGGGCTATTGTGACATTTAAGCGTAGAGATTATGGATGAAGGGACATTATTGCGACTTAGCGGGGTTATTGTGGAAGGTCGTGGAATGTCGTTTTGGCGAGCGACATAGCAAAACATGATCGCAGGAATGGAGCAATGTCGCAACAAATGAAAGGTCGCAATCGGTCCAAAGTCGCAAGCGCAATAATCACCGTCGCTCGCAACAAATCAAAAGTCGCAATCCGTCAAATGGTCCCAACATGTCATAGACAATGTCGCGGCAAAAGCCATCGTAAATGTCGCAGCAAAGTATCTCACCTAACGTCTAACAATAGTCCTAATGTCGCAAGCACGCAGGACGGATCTACACCACAATCCCATCGAAGAAAAGCAACCGTTCCATTCTTTAGACCTGTTGTTGTTAATTGCATAAACTAGCGCTGCATTGTTTTGGTCTGTACGGTATGGAATTGCTTTTTCCTTCGCCCGCGCACGGTGTGGATGTGGCCGTGTTGGAGGGGGTCAAAAGGGCCGACATGCCCAAAACGGTAATTCTATTTTGAAAAGAAAATACGCTTAGTACAGTTACATGAACTAACAGAAGAAAACATAGAACCGGTCCAGAAAACCTAATCGGGCCCGAAACTTTATTGCGTGCTGATGAAACAACTCTAAATCTGCTATATGCCTGAACTGTATGTTCAGATGGTGGAGAGTTTCAGAAGGTGTAGATACAGTAGGAGTGCCTGTACCTGGCATGGAATATGGGCTTATTCCGCAAGACGATACATGAGGTTGCCATGGTATGCCGCTATCTGCACAGTAGCGGAGACCCGTGTTTAAGTGGGTATGTCTGAACAGCCTCCATGCAGTTACAGAATAGTTTTTCCAGTAGTATCTCGAAACATCCGCTGTTTTCATGTAAGGTTACGCGCATGTGCGCATCCTCGCAAATAGGGGAGCGTGCGGAGTCCTAGCGCGTGCGCTTGGCATTGGCTGATACTGCAATGGAATGCAGAGTGTCCGCGCGCACGGACATGCCCCGGCACATAGAGCGGGCGCGCCTGCACCAAGGAGGCTTGTTGTGATCATTTTGAGTTTATATGCACGAGCATAATGTTCCACTCGTTCCTCCACGACGCATGAATCTATTTTTAGCGCTCCGGGGCTTTTGGCGTTTTGCCACCGAGACTTCATAACATTTTAGACCTTTGCTAACTAACCCACGAACACAACTCAAGACCCAAAGAATTTAACACCAGCACTTGCCCGCATCTCTTTGCTGGCTCCGCGGATAGGACACCCTTTTTAGTATCAGGAATGTCAGTTCGGGGAGCTCATACAGGCCGCATGATGCACACCGGTATATGAGATTAAGCACGCTTGATGACCCGCGGCTGCCTCGTTCTGACCCTCCCGAAAAGCAACCCAGAAAAACTATATAAGGCCGGCCGTCTTCCCCAAGTGTGTTCTTTTTTTTCTTCATCAACTGATCAACTTATCAAGTCACTCGCTAAAAATGCAATTCTCCACTGTCGCTGCTTTGTCTGCTCTCTCCGCCTCCGCTATGGCTGCTTACACTAACGGTACCACTGTTACCACCGACGTCACCGTCACTGGTTACACTACCTACTGCCCAGCCTCCACTGTGGTGACTATCACCAAGTGTCACGAGGACAAGTGTGCTCCAACTGTCATCACCGTTTCTGAGGAGACCACCTTGACCATCACTGAGCCATGTGTTGTCCCAACCACCTACACCACTGGGGTTGCCACCTCCAAGACTGTTGCCGCTGAGTCTACTCACGCCACTGTCTCCTCTTACGAGGGTGCTGGTGTCAAGAACGCTGCCGGTGTTGTTGCCGGTGTCGCTGCCGTTGCCGCTGCTTTGTTGTAAGCGAACTGCTCGCCTCTTTGGTTTTAATCTATTGATATAGGTATGGTTTAATTAATAACACACTAAAATTTAACTGTAGATTATTTGGGTTGCCCCAAATTATGTTCACTCGAAAATTTTCTGTAGACTTCGGATCTCCGGGTGCAAAATTTTACCTCACATGCCTTGACGTCTGATTGCTGAGTGCGTTTGCCGCTTGTGGGTTACCCGGTGCTGTGCATGCAAAGTGTAAGCTTATTGGCCGCCATGGCGGCGTGCGTGCGTATTGAGAATTGTTGCTGCACATGTTTAAGTAGATACTGCAGAAAAAAGACCCGCATCAATGTTTTTGGGCGCTTTTCTCGGATTTGGCGCGCGAGTATACGAGTAAATCTCTCGGCAATGGTTTCATAACGCCACATCAAGAAGATCTGTACACCACATCATGTCCAGTGAAATTTCAATTTTCCCTGAGTCGACGATTCGCTTAGGCTTTGAATTGGAGGATTTTTATGATAGGAGAAATTTGAATTTGTAGCGTCAATCAATAAAAGTGCAGGCCAGAAAATTTGGAAGAAAACCCGTACACCAGAAAAAATCCCATTACAAATGTAGCTGGAGATCAAAAATCGCTGTAGCTCAGACTGTTGACGAAGGATGTTTGTAAGCTTGGTTAGATGCATATTCATGCATATAACTGCCCTTGGAACTCACTTCGGACTTTATTTCAAGGGAAGTTTAAACAAGTTTCACATTTGTTTCAGATTTGTTTCGAAAGTTTAGTGTTTTATACAGGTCTTATAAGTGTTTCACAAGTGTCTCAGGTAAAATCAGTAAACGTTTCGAAAGGCCCGAAGGCAATAGATGCAGTGGAAATTTTGGGTCAGTCGTATTGACTCTCAGTAGGGACTTGTCTAAAAGGTCATGTTTGGACATGTTTCAGAGTTGTTTCAGAGTTGTTTCATGTTGTTTCATGTTGTTTCAGGTTGTTTCAGACTAGTCTAGAGTCCTTTCAGAATTCTAAGAGTTGAGAATTGTGCAGAGTTCAGTGGTTCAACTTCAGCCAACCAGTATACTGTAAGACATGAAAACATCCGTACACCAGCGAAATACTACGGTTTACTAATGTGGTTTAAACCAGAATATTTCACTGAAGGTTTTTCTCCAAAGATTTAGAGTCAAAATTGTTTCAACTACATATCAGAATAGCAGGGTAACAGCGTTCTGGTGTTTCAGCAGTGTTTCATATGTGTTTCAGCAGTGTTTCAGCAGTATTTCATATGTGTTTATGTGTTTATGTGTTTAAAAAATTCCAAACCATATGCAATAAGTAGATCATTTACAAAGGCAGGAGTGAACCAAATATTTCGTGGTTGAAGCATTGAAATGGAGTTAATTATGGTCCTTATATGCAGGTCAAAATATTACTCTTTTGGTCAGGTCAACAAGTTTCAGAACAAGACATATAGAATATAAAAAAGCTTTTATTTCAATGGAACACGTCATTAAATTGAAATGATATTTTTAAATTGAACCTGGTGCAGCCAAAAAACACCGTTACGAGCCCTGGCCCACACTCCAAATATACACTTTAATCAAGCAATATTTTTTGTGACAAAAAGGGTGCAATGATTCAGATCAATAATTAAACCCGTACACCAACGTCTACCCATAAATTATCCAGAAGTTTATAGTTTTTTCAAGGGCATATATGTTTAGAGTGGTGTATGCAGTACATATCATTTCACAGAGGGTATTGAAATCTCACTACGCATTCCAGGTGCAGTACACATCAAGACCACACGTTTCAGGCATGTTTCAGACATGTTTCAGACCCGTTTCAGACATGTTTTAAACATGTTTCAGGAATGATTCAAAAAAGTTCTAGTACTTCAAAATCAAAAAGACATTTCCCCCTTTCTCCTTGTTTCATCTTTGTTTCATAACCTTCAGTGATCCCCACACCCGTGCACCACCGCGCACATCAAAAGCACCGCCAGAGCTTCACCTTTTCCCCAGCATGAACGACCACCCCAATGAAGCAGGCTACGGCGGCACCGTGTTCCCTCCGTCGAGCCGGTTCCCTCACAAAACGCAGTACCCCCATCCCATTCCTGCACAGACGCCGCTGCCGCCAAACCGCCACATCC
Source organism: [Candida] ipomoeae (assembly GCA_002370145.1). Lineage (NCBI taxonomy): Eukaryota > Fungi > Ascomycota > Pichiomycetes > Serinales > Metschnikowiaceae > Metschnikowia > [Candida] ipomoeae. Next base: position 14,252 of record NKZK01000548.1, on the reverse strand, counting down.
ACACCGCCAGCCTGAATTCGAGTGCTGCATATTTGCCCTATATTCAGCACCGGGGCAAGTTCATGACTGCTGGCGATGTTTATGGGCAACAGCAGCGGATCTTGCTTCGGCTGAGGAGTAATTATCCGAATTACCCGAATTACCCGAATTACCCGAGCTATACCAATCCCTCCAATGCCTCCAATTTCAACAATACGTCCAATTCGAATTACACCAACTTCAGTAATTCCAATTTCAACAATTTCAGCAATTCCCCGAATTACAATTCTCCGAATTACAATTCTCCAAATTATAACTCTCCAAATTATAACTCTCCAAATTATAACTCTCCAAATTATAACTCTCCAAATTATAATTCCCCAAATTATAACTCTCCAAATTATAATGCCCCAAATTATAATTCCCCAAATTATAACCCCCAAAATCACACTTCTCCCAATTTTAACAATTCTCCGAGTGCCTCCAATTCCACCAATTTCAACAGCGCATATTCTCAGAACCAGACTAATCCATTGAATAATTCAGTAAATAGTCCTTTGACTAATTCCTTGACCCAAAATTCATTAGGTCAAAATCCATCTCAAAACCCATTAACCCAGAATCTGTCGAATTTGTCTAATCTGTCTAATCTGTCCAATTTGTCTAATTTGTCCAATGCGTACCTGAACATAGGCAATCCACTGGACGCTACCAAGGCTGTATACTTTGCACCTCCAGGCGGATCAGGGCCAAATCAGAATCAAATCTCTGATCAGAGTCAAAATCAGAGTCAGAGTCAGAACATTCAAACTTCTGGTGGTCCCCAAAACCTTCCCAAGACGGCATCGCCTTTTTTGAGCCTGGAACCTGAAGTTTCTAGTCCTCATGATCGAACCGCCGGAACTCCTTCCAATCCAGCCCCATTTGCTCAAGCCCCAAAAAAAGAAGTGGATTCAATGCCATCGCCCCAGGCACCTATATACAGTCCCAGATACACTGCCAATGCCCCAAATTCTTCTAATGCCATTCGGACCCAGACCTCAGACTATGCCCGCATCGGCCTGCCTTCGGTGATGGGGGCCCAAGTACCAGGATCAGGACCAGGTACAGGACCAGCAAGTTTACCAACTGGACATGTACCTGGACTAGCTCCAGGATTGGGACCAGCTCCAGGTCTTAGTATAGTAGGTCAAGGCGCAGGACCAGGACCAGGAACAAATATTCCCGGATCAGTTTCTGTATCTAGTGGAGCTCCTGTATCTGCTGGAGTTCCAGGAACAAATATTCCAGGATCAGTTCCTGCATCTAGCGGAGTTCCAGGATCAGTTCCTGGCCCAGCTACAGGTTCTCGGGAACTCCCGCTCCATCTCCAGGACTACCACAACTGCCCCGATGCCCTTTCCCTCGTGGAAAAACTCGCCGAGCTGGGAAAAGCTGACGGTGCCGTCAAGGTCCAGATGAACCCACAATTTCAGGCCGCATACCACACATACACGGCACATTTAAACCCCGACACCTTTCTCTTTAAGGCAAACCGGTTGGTCAACAATCCCCGCCACAACGAGATCCACGACCGCTTGGCGTTTTATAATGTGCTCCTAACGTTCCATGCCAATAAGAGGGAAAGTGACGATGACGAAAGAAGCGACCAAAGAAACCAAAAGAACCAAAAGATTCAAAAGAGCTCAAACGAGTCAAACATCGAAAAACCGAACGAGTTGAATGAGTCAAACAACAAAAGATCGGATGAGCTGAATGAATTGAAAAGTGGGAAGGAACCAGCGCCTCAAGGTGAAAATAATGAACCTGAAAAAGGAATGCTGGAGCCAAATACTCTGACCCAGACCATGGAGTCAGAATCCAAACTTGACAAAGATCAGGCACAGACTATGAACTCACCCAGAAATGGTCCAGACCTTCTGCTTACTGAATCTGGACATATAAATACACAAAATATGGAGAAAGAATCCCAAAAGGGAAATATGGAAGCCCAAAAGGGAGGGATCCAAAAACCCTTATCTGGAGATACGGAACCAGGGACTTCTCCAGTGACTGAAAAACCTGACACTGAAAAACCCGACACAGAAGGTTTCAGACCAACACTGGACGGGTTCAAAAAAGAAGAGACCTGTACCCCCGAAGTCGAAAGCGATAAGCGGAAAAAACCACTCCCGGTGTTGCTTGCCAAGTTCCCCATGATGGATAAACGGCCCTTGGATCTCTTTGATCTTTTCCGGTTGGTGATCCGAAAAGGCGGCTTTTCCGAGGTCATTTCCAAGAAACTCTGGGCCCAGGTCGGCCGTGAGTTGGGCTATAAGGGCAAAATCACCAGTTCCTTGAGCAGTTCGCTCAAGGTCTGCTACTCCAAGTTATTGTACCCGTTGGAAATGCATCTTGGCGAAAAGGCCTTGCCGTTGGTGTACCCCAGTCTCCAAAAAGATAACACAGGAAGTGAAGAAAGTGGAGAGACCGGAAAAGGCAGATCTGGAGATGAAAGTGGAAAGGACAGTCTCAAAAGAAGCAGCGACGCCAAGGTTTCCGATCCCAAAAAACGCAAGTTGAACAATGGAGCCCCATTGATTTTGGGTCTGAGCTTGGAGTACCAGCGTTCTATCCGGCTCAAATCCGCCAAAGGGTTTCTTCTCAACGACCCACATTTGATCGACCTCAAGACGCCATTGGTCATTTCCCAGAATCTCGAAAGGGAAAAGCACGGGGAAAAAGAGTCTGCAAAGACCACAGTAAAGGTGGAGTCTGAAAATGGCAGTGCCAAGGAAAAAGCCAACGCCAAGGAAAAAGAACGGCTCGTCACGCCCACCGGAGCCCAGGCCCAGGTCAAGAACTACCTCAAGTGGATGGCCACGTACCTGGGCATTTTCCAGGACTCGTCCCGGCTCGAGAGCAACAGCAAAATGGCCACATCTTGTTCAATGCGCCAGTACCTCGAAAAAGACTCCGAGTTCCAGGAGTACCTCATCGCCAAGTACCCCTACCTCTTTGAAAACCGGTTCGAAACGCCCGAAAGAAGAGTCAACGGCATCTCCATCTCCACCATTGACGAAGACACGCTCGAACGGCTTTTCTGGCAATATTTGAAGGACGACCAGGACTATGGCAAGTTGGAAAATGGGCCCAGCATCGCCCATTCCGATGGCATTCTTGGCCTCGACCTCTCGTTCGATGCCCACAAAAACCATTTGTACGAGGTTTCAGAAAACCAGCTCCTGAGCCCGGTATTCCCCCGACGCCATTTTCCCGATTCGTTAAACACTTTCAGCTTAAAAAACGTGCCGTTTCTCCCGAACTCCATTTTCAGTGCTTTTTCCGGCGCCGATCTCGACAACCCGGCCATCTTGAGGCCCCATCTCAACGTGCAGATGACTTTTAGCATCCAGAACTGGCGCTGCGAAGACCACTTTGCCCAGGCTTGCAGCTACCTTTTTTTCGGCAAGCCCAAACGGTGGTATTTCATTCCCGAAGCGGAATTCGCTAAGTTCGAGCAGCTTCTTGCGGAAACCATTGCCAAATCCAGGGGCAGAGTCAACAAGAACTATGACGTTGCAGACTGGAACATTTCCCAACTCATGAATTTGGTCACCAACGACGACGAAAGCGTCAACACCCAATTCGAGTGTCTTTTGAACTCGCTCGAAAACTCCATCAACATCTACCCCGACCGGAGACTCCGACACGAAAACCCAGAGTTCCAGAAATTGATCGATGCACACCAGAAATCGCCCTTTTTGAACCAGGAGCTCTTGATCACCCCGGAAATGTTAACTGAAAAGGGCATTTCCTTCACCACCACGCTCCAGAAACCGGGAGAAATGGTATTCCGCTACCCCAAGACTTATGCGTGCTCCATTTCTTTAGGCTTCAACATCAGCGAGGAGCTCAACTTCGCCAGCAGATTATGGCTAGACTATGGGCTCCAGGGCGAAAAGTGGCTCAGCAAACAAGGCGTGTTGCCCAACTTCTCGCTCTTTCGACTCTTGGCCAACTTTGCCCAGCTCCACGAATCCGGAGAACGCATCAGCTATTTTTCGTCGGCCATCTATGCGGATGTCACTCGGATCTTCAACCAATTGGCCGAGAACGAGCTCACTCTTCGGGCCAAAGTCCGCAAGATGATCAAGTTGAGGGAGATTTTGGTGGAGGAAAAGGCCGACGCCGATTTCGTGGCCGACGACGACTTGGCCAATTGCTTTCCTTCCAAGGTGGTGATTTCCAACGACTCCGACAAGTTCACCTGTTCTCTTGAAACCATGGTCAAATGCATGGAAAAAGCGGAGGTAGAGTCAAAGTCAAAGTCAAAGCCAGAAACAGAGTCAAAGTCAAAGTCAGAAACAGAGTCAAAGACAGAAACAGAGACAAAGACCCAGTCGGAGTCTAATTCAGAGTCCAAGGACTCTGACTTGGAGCACAATGTCTTCCTGTTACTTAAAAAACAAGGCTTTTCTGCAGAACTCCACCTCCAGTTTTCCGATGAAAAACTCAGATCCTTGCAAAGATCACTCAATGCATATTCCGTGGACTTTGAGGCTTGGCTTTCCGACTATGACGACATGTTGCTGCGGGAAGAAGACTTTTCCCTTAAGAATTACCGGGCAGCACTAGCAGAAGGCCAGAAAATCCTCGGGGCGCTTTCTGGAGCCAAAGACGTTTTTGGCCAGTCCAACCTCTCCATGAAGCAAACGCGGTTCCAGGAGTTCCAGGATCAGGTATCCACGCTCCAGAAATTCGTGGACGATTCGTCCGAAATCGTCGAGCAGTGCCAGAATATCTTGGCCTTGAAGCACCAACAACGGATTCGTGGAAGCAACGAGATCTTGAGTGACCACGACGAACAGTACCTCGACAAGTTGGTGGTGCTAGCCAATAAGATCCCACGGCTCAATTTCTTCACCCCGGAGTTCGAGCAGGTGGTGGAGTATAAGAATGAGATCTTGAACTTCGACCGGGCTTGTCGCCAAGTATTGGCCAGTCCTCAGAAAAGCATCAAGGAACTCAACAATATGATTTCCTTGGGTGAGTCCTTTGGCATCAAATTGCCCAGTTTGATGTTCTTGAAACGTTTGAGAGACATCTTGGACTGGTCCTCCGTCTATGACATCATTCTTGCCGGCGGAGACCCGTTTTCGGCCAAAAAAGACATTTTTTCCTTGGCTGATTTGAAGCAATTCCATCTCCAGGGTATGCAAGTGCTTCCTCAATCTGCAGCCGAAAAAGCAGACACCATCACCAACTTGATCCATTTCGGCGACTCATACGATAATGATGTCCACACATTCCTAAACACAAACCGCAACTTGAATGCTTTGGATATGAAGAAAGTCGAGGCCATGATCGACGATATGGAGGAGCGACTGAAACTCAAGGGCTCCAGCAGGTTGCTTGTGAACTTGGACACGTACCAAAAGCTCGTGGACTTGAAAGCCCAGGAGAAGTTGGTGTCTTTCCTCCAAACGTATACCCAGAAAGGGTACACTTTCTGCGATGCCAAGGCCAATTTAGCCGAGGCCCAGGCAAATGCCACACACAAAGATTATGAATACAGAACGGAGGAAATCGAAGGCCATTTGAACGAAACCGAAAAATGGCTTTCCCTCGTGGAACTGCTGCTTCCCAAAAATGACAATATGCCAGACTCAGTGCCGCGGACTGCATCCAGACCAGGGCTCTATAATGCTTTGAAGACACTAGAAACAAAAATGGCCCTGAGTTTTTCCGACCAAGAGTCCGATGGGTTCGAGCGGTCTTCTCCATATTTGTATCTCCAGGAATTGACTGGCGCCTACATGCAGGAAAACGCCGATCCCGTCCGGTACTGCCATTGCCGAGGCTTTGAAGACGGCACCATGATCGAATGTGACAAGTGCCATGAATGGTATCATGTGAACTGTATTGACGAGGCGCAAATCGGGCCCGAGGACGAGTCGTATTTCTGTCCAGTTTGCTTATTCATACAGGATCGCAAGATTCCACCCCGGATCTCCAAGGAAACCCTCCATGACTGGATCCAAAAAGGGACTGACTTAACGTTTGTTCCAATGGACGAATTGGAATTCTTGCAAAAAATCAAAACTGTTTTGGAAAACGGCAAACTCTTGGCCAATGCCCCTGGTTCCGAGCCCGTGGCTCTCTTCAAGATGTTTGTCTTCCGCAAGTTCTATGGGTGTCCAATCTTTTGTTCGAAAACAATAGAAGCATTGGCCAAAGACTTGAAGACCGATCCATTCGAGGAAGCAAAGAAAAAGGAAGGAGACCAAGGGGGTTTGGAACATGAACAAAGGGATTTAGAACATGAAAGGGACTCAGACCATCAAAAGGAATTGAAAGACCATGAAGAGGAGCTGGATAGACATTTAGAAAATCCCCAGTTGCATCCAGAACAGGGCCAATTGGGACTGCAGATGGACCTGAAAGACCATTCAAAAGATGCAAGTTCTGGAAATGACATGAACAAAGAGTCAAATGAAGACACTTTAAAGACAGACGAGCCATCGGAGACCCCAAATCCATCGTTGCAATCAGCACCTTTTGGTTCAATTCCATCCCCGATTCCATCTTCGGTCACAGCAGCACCAGTTGAACGAATTTCTGATGCTTCAGCCAATCCCGATGCAGAAAAAGATTCAGAAAAAGATTCAGAAAATCCCTAATATTTTCTGAAATAGGAAGTGCTGATAGTCAATACCTTCTGTAACACTCATTTGCAACTTGTAAACGCGTAGCGCACCTGGTCACGTGCCACATCATGAAAACATGAGATCGTCTTCCACACACCCGTCTGTTCAACCAACCTTCAGTCTCCAATAAGCAAGGACAGTAAGCCAGTAATCTGCAGGCTTCAATTTTAAGCTCGAATTTAAAGCAAATTCAAACAATTGCAAACGAATCCGAAACAAATCCAAACCAACTTGAAAAAAGCTCGGATTGATATGTCTTCGGAAAGGTTCCTTTCCATCATATGGGAATCAGTCACGGACCGTGGCCGAGAAAACTTCATCCGGATCCAAGACGTGTTTGTTTTCATCTCGGAAATGGAAAAGTTCTTGGGCGTCCGAAACCTCCTCATCGAGGAAGAGATTCGGATTCTTATCAAAATGATGAAAGAAAAACCCAATCTCCGATTATACCGAATAGGCATCTCCGCCTTTTTGACCACCCTCGTTCATTTCCCAAGCATAACGGACTGGTTCCGAGCCCGAGGAAAAGTTCTGGTTGAAGATCTAGCGGTTTTGGTCCGCAACCATGATTCAAGGGCCCAGAAGTCCCAAAACCCCCCAAATTTCAATTCCGATTATTCCAGTTTCAATTCCAACTATTCCCGCCCTCAAAGCCAAGGACTTCCTCGGCTGAGGTCTGACTTCGATCAAGTGAGACCCGATTTTGGTCGGCTGAAGTCCGATTTTGGTCATGTCAAGTCTGAATTTGGTCATCAAAGGTCCGATTTCGAACTGAGACCCTATTCTGGTCCTCTGAAAGCCTATACTCAAAATAATTTTGAACCACTCGAAAGACCCAAAAAAGAGCCTGAACTTGGCGTGAGATCCTCGCTTAATCCGCCCAGAAACGATCCCTTTTCAGAACCCCAGAATCTCCGCCCTCTTCGCAGCTCTTCACCAATACGGCCTCATATTGATCGTAACATCCCCGAATCCAGTACCAGACCACCCTCGAAGCAAGAAATGCCTGAAATCTTGGCCAAAACACCATGTTCGACCCAAAACTGGACCCAAATATGGATTCCCAGGTTGTGGACCAAACCCAAAAAGGTCGTATTCAAAGAGGAGCCAGCAGAACCCAAAACTCCGCCTCACGATAAAAAACTCAAGGCAATTGTTGACACCCAGAGCAAGCTTATCAGAAACCAAGAAGTGCTTATTCAAAACCTCGAAAGCAAGCTCTATGGAGGATCGACAACCTTCAACATATACCGCTTTCTAAAAGGCAATCGTTTTTTGAAGCGACTTCCGGTGATTAGAAACACCGATTTCGAGACCATTTCGTCGGTGGAGGTGGCCACGAAAATCTCGCTCCTCATTGGTGCCAGCATGGCCGCTTTGGCCGTGCTCATATTGGGGATTTTCGTCACTTTGAAATTGATGAGATTCATTCTTTTCGTTCTCCAGGCCATCACGGTGTATGTTCCCGGAGATGACTATAGTGACGAAGAAATCCATTTTTCCTGGATCCACGAGTACCCTTGGCTCGAGTATCAACTATATAAGATGTATGATACTTTTGGGTATTAATCATTGGGAAACATTTAATCATCATTATCGAGTTCATGATCAATTATTATCAAGATCATATCAATTAAAATCATAACCAATCAAGATCTGACCAATTAAAATCATAACCAGTCATAACCAATCAAGATCATAACCAGTCATAACCAATCATCATCAATCATCAATCATCATCAATCATCAATAATCAATAATCAATAATCAATAATCAATAATCAATAATCAATAATCAATCGTCAATCAGAATCATAATTTATGGCACATGATCGGCCATAATCTCATGATAAATGATTAACTAAATGCATAGTGATTAATATCAAGGATCAGATGAATCATAATCATAATCATAATCATAATCATAATCGAATCATCAGTCAATAAGTGGTAATAATGGTCACATGATCAGTGATAACTCTGATTGATCACATGATTTTGTCACATGATCTTGTCACACGATCTTGTCACATGATCAGATCTCTATCAAAATCACATGCTCAACCGGAAATAGAGAAAAAATTTGTATTTAGAGGGGATCAAATAGTGGAGCGAATAAATGGTGGGAGGACGCTTTATATATGTCCACGCGCATACGCCCTCTCGATTTGCAGCCATTTAAATCCCGCATTTTTAACTATATAAAGAGCTCCCCCCACGCGATATTTTTACAGCCCACCTTCAACTTTTTACACCCCCAGAAATTCAATTCATTCAATTCATTCGATTCATTCGATACATTATAATTCAACTATTTCATTCTAAATGAGGCTCACAGGCAATTAATCAGGCATTCATCAGCCATTTCAGGAAAGGGAAAATTTGACTTTATAAGATAGTTGACAAGGATGTGAAGAATAAGAAGAATGGAAATTCGGGGGAAAAATTGACTTCATTAGATAGTTAAGAAGGCTATGAAAAATAGGATGAGTGGAGATTCGGAGTGAAAAAATTGACTTTATGAAATAGTTTAGAAGGATGTGAAGAATAGGAAGAGTGGAGATTCGGAGTTGACAAGTTCTACATAAAGGTGTTTGTTTTCTTTTTATTTTGATAATTAACTTATCAATTGGCGATAGATAAGATTTTGAATTTAAATCTTTTAAATGTTTAATGGAAAATCTTGAACGGAATCATACAGCAAATACTTTAGTTTTTGGGAAAGTCAGGGTGCTCCAGGGATAAAGTTTTTTTGGTCAGGAGTTGGGATCCGCTTTCTGAAAATGATGACACAAAATTCTAAAGCGATGGGGAAATTTTAACATGGAAGATTGATGAAAACTTTAAATCTGTGGACTCGTTTCTCGTTTCCTCAAAGCCGGTACCGTATAGACAAACAGAACCTTACCTGAATTGTTAGAAGGGCAACTTGAGTACTGTTAAGATAATAGCAGAAGAGGGAACCCAAAATTCATGGATTATTCTTGGAATAGATTACTGAGGATTTGATGGAGGACTGTTAATATTGCAAGTTGGAGCTTAAAGGAGATTGGGGAATGATCAAAGTGGTTTGGAATAAGAAACTGCACCAAGAGAACAGCATGATTGATGGAGACGACTAAAGGTTTTTAAACTTTTGGAGAGGTGACTGAAAAGAGGCTAAAGAGTCGGTTTCACATTTTTTTGACCAAGTTCAGCCATACCAAAGACTACAAAAATAGAGGAAAGACCCAAATTGTATTCAATACCGAACAATGGAAAAGAAAGGCTCTTTCAAAATTGGACTAGGGCTAAGGAATTGAGCAGAATCAAGAGGTGGCTAAGCCCCGAACAATCATCAAATGAGATCTACAGGAATGATTCTCTCAAGACTAGTCCAGATGAAGCATTGCAGAGGCCCCAACCCAAGGAAGTTCCATCTTACACGAATCAGAAATCTGAAGGAAATGACTCATATGTGTCTTCTGACATCCCATTGGTTTTCACTGCAAAAGTGGGTAGCATTTACATTCCGCTTACCGGCAAAGATTTGGACAATATGAATGGTAAAGCTTTGGGCAAGATCAATGTGTTTACTTATGGACAAGAAACGAACCTGCCTGTCTTTTTCACCTTGCAAGATAGCTATGCTATCTCAGCAGACAAACAATTTTCAGGGCAAGCTGGGTTTACCACAGATCTAATTGCCTTTGGGCCTATTGTACCTAAGTTCCGGTTTTATTTGAATGATAAAAAGAAGATCGCTGGTGATAATATTTACTCGTGCACGCTTCCCGAGGGCTTAGTGGCCGTGGCTAGGCTGAAATTGAATGAAGATTGTCTCGGTGTGGAGGTCTACCTTTCAAAATGGGACGAAAAGACTAACCAGGTCATACCACCTAAGCCTGTCAACTCCGAAGATGAAGACTTCGCGCCTTGGAATGATAAGAAATTTGTGCCAGAGGAAGGAAGAAAGTCTTTGTCAGAGGAAGGCAAGGAACATATGTTTTGTCTGATGAAGAAAGTGAAGAGCATTCGGAGGAGTCTTCCAAAAGCAAGGTGCCCGAGGTGAATCGGGAGAATAAGTCTCAAGGTGATGCTGTGTTGGGCTCTCTTTCAAAGAATGTGGGTCTAGATTGGCAGCAAATGAAGGTTGAATAGTGGTCCAGTCTTTTTTTTTACTATGAGCCTACTACCATGTTCATAATTACCATTTATTACCATGAGGCTTTCGAAGAATCAATTACATTCTATAAAGCACACCAAAAAACACCAGAGCCCAGCACCGCTTAGTTCATTTGCTTGACCAAGTTGTTGATGAACTGTTCTCTGTTACCAGTGTCACCACCTTGGATAAAGTGGAAGAACTTTCTGGTTCTGAAACCTCCGTTAGGAGAAGACAACTTGAATGGCCACAAGAAGTTGTTGGCTTGCTTGAAGTTAGGGCCAACGGTGTAGATCTCGTGGATCAAGTCCTCAATGGAGACAATACCGTACTTACCCAAAGCAGCCTCAATGATGGAGTTGTCAGTGAGACCGATTCTTTGACTGCGCACCTTACCGAAACCTCTCTTGTACACCAAGTTTCTGACGGTCTCCAAGGATGGGTAACCGAAAGCAACATAAGGCTCAGCCAACTTCAACAACTCGGAAGTGGCCTTGGTGACCTTGACAAAGACACCAGAGTTGATCTGGGTCAATCTGAGCAATTGCATCACCTTTCTTGGCTTAGGTGGGATCTTCATGATACCCTTGATTCTGATCACGAAGACCAACTTAGGCTCAGCCTCAACGTAGTAAGAGTTGTTGGCTCTGGCTTCCTTCTTGGCGTCAACAACGGCTTGCTCGGCCTCTTGGTACTCCTTGTAGTACTGAGCGGTTCTCTCGGCAATGGCCTTTCTCTTCTCCTCGATCTCCTGCAAAGTTAGTACATGTTTACGAATGTGGTAATTTTCAGTCCCGAAAGATGGTTAACGAAGGACATCATCGCGTGCAAGCTAGCCAATTCTGGGTTGAGTCATCGTGAAATCACGTGCTAAAATCACATACCTTCTCACTGACGTGGTTCTCGGCGGCACGCTTGGCGGCGGCCTTTCCCTCGTTCTTTCCCTTCTTGATTTGGGTCTCTGGTTTCAAAGTACTGATGTTAGTAAAGTTGAAAGTGAAAGTGCAGGCACAAGACAGTCTGTCCAAATTGGGAAATAAAGTTTCCTCATTAGGAATCAATGTCTGAATTCGGGAATAAAGTTTCCTAATTCGGAGTCAATTTCCTAATCCAGAAGTCAATATCCGGACTCAGAAGCAAAATATCCGGATCCAGAAGTGAAATGTCCAAGTTCAGAAGTGAAATGTCCGAATTCAGAAATAAATCCCAATTTCAAAAAGGAATTCAATAATCAGAGGTTGTGTGGGGAGCTGAGTCTAGTGTTCGAAACATCCGGATTCAATGGGGGCGTCACGTGCTTTCCGGAGAACAAACTAAGGTGTTCCCAGGAATAGCTGTGACTGAAACACGAGTCAAATCTTGGCGCAGATATTAGCACCAAGAAACATGACACGTGGCTCCAACTTGCGCCTGCTTTGCATACGGGTGCATGAACATTGCAGGGCAAGCCACATCAGACCTTGCGACCGACTTGTGCCAGCTGAAAGTTGATGGTTTTGGTGCTCACATACGTAGCCATAGTGAAGTGAGGGTTGAAAAATTTGCGGGCGGATGCGAAAGGTTATATACTTTGGTGGTGTGCAGGATGCGCGAAAATTTTTGCGTTAGGGCTCGAGCCCTGATGAGAATTGGTGAGGAGGGCAGGGCACGTGACACAGTCCCCCAGAAAACTACACATAAACCAAAAAAAACCTGGGATTTTCCAGGTAGAATCAAGAAGAGTATGTAGTTATGATCTGTGGTATGTTTACTGGGGACTAGTGGTGTGGCCAAATGGTCACTTTAATTGGAGTAGTTGGTATCCTGCATATAGACATCACGTGATATCCATGTTAAAGGGCCAAAACCTAAATGACTGGTATAGTATATGATCTCGAGTGTCAAGTATGGTCATTGGTACATTTTGGGTGAAACGGGAAGAAAGAAGTGGTGTAATGAGTATATGCAGGTTAGTGTAGTAGATTTTTGTAAGGAATGGAGACCCTTTAAATCGAATGGAGAAGGAGTATAAAGGATAAATATGGGTGTAGAATTCACTGAAGAGACAGTTATAGTTCTAGACTGTACTACTACTATATACTACATTATATACTATACACTATGCTATACTATACACTATACTGTTAGATCCACGATAGGCAGGCCCCTGCCTATAGAGGATTCATGAAGCCTACTCTGTCCGATCCGAATAATGGCCATTGCAGATGCCGTGTCAATATTCTAGAACGATCCTTACCATTGTTCTACAGGAGAGTTTTTCGATGCCACGTTTCTCTCAAAGTTATATGAGCCGCTTCGGTTCCTCTCCTTGAGGAACCATCAACGAACATAGTATCAATTAGGCATAAATGTATCAAAGAACATAACATATTTAATAAATATAATATTTGTTATTTTTCGAATATACCACCACCGAAGAATAATATAACTGTTAATGTTGATAAGAATAAAATAGAAGCATTTTCAGATCAGAAGAATAGAACAAAAATAAAAGAAGAATATTCTGTCATATGTCCTGAAACTAATTCTGATTCAGCTTCAACATTATCAAATGGGTTTAAAGGGTTAAAATTTTGTAAGATTTTGAATGGTCAGAGAAATAGAGAATTTTGAATAAGGCTTAAAAAAGGTTACTAAAGGGGAAGTTTGAAAGGGTCTAGAAAGTACTGCATATTGGTTATTGGAATGTGTAGTTTGGAAAGGTGTGGAAATCACTGAATAATTGGACTTTACTGCTTTAAATTAGCTTAAGTAGTTAAGAATTCCTATGGTTTAGAGGGTTTTTTCTTGGAAGAAGTTTAGTAAATTACTGCAAATTAGAGGGCATTTATTAGGATACCAGAGATACTCTAAAATAAGACTAAATAACTTCAAATCAAGTGATTTGGAGATACTAGGACGGGCTGGGGACTCTTGGTCCGGAAGAAAACCCGTACATCCGTTCTTAAGTCTAGGACTGCATTGGAGGAAACAGAACGTATTAAATTAGGGACGTCAAGTAAAGAAGGTCTAGAAGATTTTGAAAGGCTTAAAAAGAATTAGTGGGAGGTCAGAAGAGTATTTGAGACCTGTATATTACATGGCCCATTAAGTATACCTAAAGTGTGTAAAGTCTAAGAAGCGAGTATTGTGGAATTGCATATTAGTAAATATTAATTTTTCGGTGATTTCAGAGAATGGAATAATTAAGCTTGGCCAAGGGTTATGAGTTTTCAGTAATTAGCGAGTACAGCTGAGAGTGACCAATTAAGAGTGTTATTCCATGGCCTTAAAATGGACCTAAAAATAATGAGCACTCTAAAGCTCTATTATAGCTTGTTGTCCCCAAGTAGGAAATTAAGTAGTGGCAGAGGAAGCTGATCAGAGTAATACAGAGTAATACAGAGTAATACAGAGTAATACAGAGTAATACAGAGTAATACAGAGTAATACAGAGTAAT
>NKZK01000546.1:0-17455 GCA_002370145.1 [Candida] ipomoeae | reverse complement strand
ATAGAGTAGTGTACTATAGTATAGTGTATTATAGAGTAGTGTACTATAGTATAGTGTATTATAGAGTAGTGTACTATAGAGTAGTGTATTACAGTATAGTGTCTATAAAGTAGTGTCTATAGTGTAGACACCTTGTGGAGACCTTTAGATATTCCTGGGTGATCCTTTAGCCATGATTCTGGGTCTTAACATAGTAGTATTGTAGTATTTGGACTTCGAAAAATGGGTTTTGGATAGACTTATAACAATTCTGCTCTTCGATTCTGTACCCAGTTCAAAATTGCACTTATCCATTACTCGATGTCAGACATGCATCTACTCAGTTTGATCTAGTAGTGTAGTATAGTGTCAGTATAGACCAGTATTGGTTGTGCAGCCAAAGTAGATGCTCAATTGTGATATGAAACTCAGGCCAGCGTATATAAGACTATTCAGAAAAGTCAAAGACATTGGTTGATTTTGAAGAAAGGATTTTGCACCCATATATTAAGTGTTCTGCACATAACATAAGGGTCGTATACTTTGGTACAACATTCACATAGGTTACCCAAACTTAGCCTACTAATATTCATGTATGAGCCCTAAAGAATATATATGGTTCAAGTTTTTTTCTTTGGTGAAAATCTTATTCTCTACGTTTTGACTGTTGGTGGTCTATGGTAGGTTTATGGTGTCTCGCACTGTGAAATACATCTAGTAAAAGCACGGTGACAAATCAGAAACACGTCTGAAACAAACCAGCCTTTGGGAATCATCTATAAAAGCCCATTCCATTCTTATCCCTCAGAATTCACCATTTTTTTCCCGACTTCCAAACTCGGATACAGTGTCTAGTCTATACAGTGTATACAGTCCATCACAGACTACCTTCTACAGTCCCCAATCTTCAACAAATACCATGAATATATAGTCTTATAAATAACCATCACTGGTCATTGGTAGTAATATTCTACTGTACCACTATATCAAGCATCTATACTACTACTGATTGGGTAACTGGGTGACTGGGTGACTGAGAATGTGGGAGAAATTTTTAGTTCGTGATTTCGAATGACCGTAACAAGTTCTAAGATCTTTGTGTCCATAAATTAGCCATAAATCAGCCAAAAAAGGCTCACCAAGTAGTTAAAGTCTCGGTAATGCTCAGTCAATCCTCACTACCAGAATATATACCTTTATCATCATTACCAGAATACACACATGACTTGTTTTATGGATTTATAGATAGACTCATGACTATACTGTACTGCACCGTATTCCACAATAATATACTGTACTCCACACTCTACAATGCTATACTGTGCTATACTGTGCTATACTGTGCTATACTGTGCTATACTGTGCTATACTGTGCTATACTGTGCTATACTAAGTAGTAGTATTCAGTCTGTGATAATAGAATTAAGTAGCAATTGTTGTGTAATGGTAATGTAATATTATATTTAGAACCAAACAGGGACAATACCAATACCGAAGAAGACTCATTGAAATTCGTGATGGTTCCTCATACGCCTCTCACTTTTAACACCTTATATACTATAACTGGGTGAGACATCGTAGAACAGATATACTAATATTACTATGCTTGTTAGATTCTGGTTACGTCAGGTACTCTGTTTACTATGTTTACTCGGCGATGATTTCTCCTAGAGAAACCGTCGCACCTTATATATACTAGTCCAGTATAGAGGAATAGAGGCCGTAATGAGGGCTAAAGGGGCCGCTCAACCTCTGATCAACCAGTACAGGGTTTCAACTTCCACATAGGTAGTTAACTACCCATGGTGGGTCTAACAATACAAAACTATACTACTATACTACTATACTCTATTCTACTATACTATGACTATATTACTACTCTACTTTACTATACTATTACTATATTACTACTATTCTATACTATACTATACTATTATAGTAGTGAGAGTAGTGAGAGTAGTGAGAGTAATAGTGAGAGTAGTGAGTAGGTGAGGACCTAATTCCAACATGGGTAAGAGTACTGTAATCACCCAAAAAATTTTTAAATATAAACCAGCGGAAATACATTTCCTCTCTCCGCAATCGATTCAAAATCCTAGGTCTTGGACCTTCACGGTTCATAAGGCGAGGCCAGGGCTCGCAACCCATGGAAAACGAACGATATTCCAATTCGGGCGTATAAAAAATATTGGCAATATTGAAAAAAATAATCACTGGTCTGGACCAGAGAATGTTGCCTAAAGAGGATACTGACTAATTTATATCCACACGAGAACACCTCTTATACCCGAATCAACTTGTCTACAATTAATACCTTCTCACAGTTACCCCAAAACCTGCACACAACGCCGTTTTTTCAATCATGCGCACTTTCTACCGCTTCTTCTCTCTCTCTTCCCACCACGCCATGTTCCACCTCTCGTCCATATCACGTGCGCTTGTCCGTCCCGTGCTTCCCTTAAGGGTGGCCGTGCCCATGCTGGCGTTTAAGCCATCGCTTTTTTTGGCGCCCATCCGCCTATTCAAGGTCAGAACATCCGTCAAGAAGTTCTGTCCCGACTGTTACATGGTGAGGAGAAAGGGCCGGGTCTACGTCTACTGCAAGTCCAACGGCAAGCACAAGCAAAGACAGGGATAGGCAGTTTTTGTGTAAGAGAGAGGATAGAAGAGAGAAGAGAGACGGGAGAAGAGAGAAGAGAGAAGGGAGAAGAGAGCGTATGTAGTATGTGATATTGATAATCTAGTGGATGTGATGTGATATGGTGTATGATATGATATGACTAGGAGAAGAGAAGAGAGAGAAAAAAGAGAGAAAAGAGAGAAAAGAGAAAAGAAAAGGTATATGATACTAGTATGTGATATTGGTATATGATGGTATATGATGCTGGTATGTGATATTGGTATATGATATATGATGCTAGTATGTGATATGATATTATATTGGTATGTGATATGATACCAGTATAGGATATTGGTATATGATATTATATTGACATGTGATATCGATGTGTGGTATGATATTGACATATGATCTTGACGTATGATATGATATGAAATAATATGATATGATATGATATGACACGATATGATATATGTGTTACGATATTGATATATGATATTGGTATATGAAACTGGTATATGATACTGGTATATGATATTATACTGGTATATCATATCGATGTATGTGATATGATACCAGTATATGGTATTATATTGACATGTGATGTGATATTGACATGTGAAATCGACGTGTGGCATGATATTGACATCTGATATCGATGTATGTGATATGATATGATATGACATAATATGGTATGACATGATATGACATATCTGATACGATGTTGGTATTGATATATAATCTATGATACCGGTATAAGATATTTTATTGATGTATTTGGTATGATATGATGCTTGAGAAGAAAAAGGAGGATGGTGAAACCTGAAAAGAAGGAGTCGAACGGGCCTTCTGTCTGTATATAGAACTTTGCTTAATGTGTCCATGGGACTGGTCCATAGAATCAGACCATAGTCATGTGTCCACTACCAATACATGTTAGTTGTACAATACAGTGAATGAACTGGATGGCTAGATTGATCTAACTACCAATAATCTCTATCTACTATACCACTATACTTTGCTAATCTACACTCCTAAATAATACTAGCACTTAAATTACTAGGACGTTCATTAGATCTTTAACTTAATGAACGTGAGTAGAGGAATAGAGTAGTGGAATTAAGAGCAGATTTTAAAGTAAACCTCTAAATGGTGTATGCGATGTGTTTTGCACTCTACTAAGTATACTAACGACTGAATATATTTCACTACACTATTACTAAATGAACCTTACTAAGTATACTCTAATTCACTACTAAGTATTTCCACATTACTTACTGTACTAACTATACCAACTATACCAACTAGACACATGACTACACATGACTACTCGTGACTATGACTTAGGTAATAAACCTCTTCTCAGACTTATAGTGTAGAGTTAGAAATAGCACTAGTGAATTAGTGCTAGGATATAGCTGGTTGATATAGTTGAGATATAAGTGGCAGGTCCAACTACTTCTACCTTGTCCACTATAGTTCTAATGATTAGTATCTTCACGACCATGAGTCCATAGACGCTCCAAATCATATAGATAGTTCAGTCTGTATCCAGAAAAATCATGGTACTATCCCTTTGTAGAATTAGTATTAGTGGTAGTATAGTAACCAAGTATAAAACCCCAACTGTACCAACTGTACTAACTATACTGTACAATACTATACTCTACTCTGCTTTCCTCTACTCTACTGACTATACTTAGATAACCCATATTCTGGCTACTGTACTCTTATCTTAGACTATACTCTATTGTTAGTACAACACTACTTTATTACACATGGACAGTATAGAGATTATAGACTACACTTGGGTAGTACTAGAGCCCATAGAACACAAACTTACCATCTTAGTAATGGACCTTTCCATACTCGACACACACCAGAGATATGTATACTGTCTATAGTCTCTGTAGTCTATTCTCTATAGTATAGTTTTTGTAGTCTATTCTTTGTAGTCTATTCTCTGTAGTCTATTCTCAGTAGTGTATTCTCAGTAGTGTAGCTATAGCCTATACATTCTGTATTTTCTTTGGTGTATTCTCTGTGTGTAGCCTATACTCACCTCTGTGGTGTAGTGCTTTGGGCCTGTATTCTTTGGTATTGGTTGTTGTCTGCAATGGAGTGCTGATTAAGTAGATCTTAGGGGTGTACGGGCTCGTTCAATAGTGGGTATTAGGTAGACACCAGAATTTGATGTTAGTAAATGAGGTCACTGGTATGTGATATGGCGGTGTAGATCTATAGGGCCATAAGCATATCCACCAGGAAAAGTCTCAGGAGACTCAGAGAGTAGGTCGTATTCCCAGAGCTTTAGCAGTACACCAAAGTCTATGACTGTATGAAATGACAATCAGAGTATGATCACTCTGGATCACTCTGGATCACTTTGAATCAGTCTGAATCACTCTGAAACACCAAGAATCACTCTGTATCACTCTAAATCACTCTAAATCACTCTAAATCACTGAATCACTCTTTACCACTTTGTTAATCTCGAATCTTGATTCTAATCCCTGGCAATTCGTGTTGCGGATGTGGTCAGAAGTAAGGCTTCCTGCCAGAGCTGGTTGACCTTGGAGCTGATTTCCTCCGACCGCTTTTCCCAGTTGGGTGCAAACTCTTTATACGAGTTGGCATTGTTGACTCCACCATAGGCATTCTTGGCTCCACCAATTTTCTTTTTTGGTACTGACACTTCGTTCTTCTCCATGCGGCTGAGCATCTCGGCCACCGGGTTCAAGTGCCGCCTCACATTGACGTATTCCCGGTTCAACCTCTCGAACTCGGTCCGGAGCTGGATCGAGCTGAGGTACCCGTTCTGGTTCTGGAACATGTTGTTGATGCTCATGGCCAGCTCGGAATGCGACATCTGCGTAGGAGACTCGGGGGGCCCATTGCCTATACCAGAAACGCCCGAAAGGTTGGAATTGCCTGAAGCATTAGATGCCACGTTGGAGGCTCCCGACATTCGTTCCTGCGTACCCATCTGGTTACATCCTGCATCTCTCACATTGCTGCTGCTTCCATTATAGTTATGAGCAAACATGAGCTTGTTCATCGATAAGTTGGAGAAGTTGCCGATGGCATTGCTGTCCAAATGAGCGGATAAATCCATCAAGGAGTTTTCTCGCTGGAGCCAGAGCCGTTGCTGGGTCCTTGTTTCGGATTTCTGGCCCGAATTGGCATTCTGGTTGCTGGTGAGGTAACTCTGGAAGTTCTGGGCTGGATTCTGGGACCTGGAGCTGGTCTGGCCCGAATTTGGGGGTCGCTGGCTGCCATGACTGGCTTGTCCGGCCAAAGGACGCTGTACTGAATGCTGCACTGGGACCATGGAGCTTCTTTGGGAGGGGCCCTGCTTCTTCAAATTCAAAAGGTACTTGGAGTCGTTGCGCTGCAAGTTACTGAAGATGCTCTGGTCGGGCTGGTAGGAGCCCTGTGTGGCGTTTTCCCGGGTGACTTTGGGGCCTGACTCCGGCCGGGCGGACTCGGCCAGCTTGTACACTATTCCGTCGTGGTCGGCGAGAGACTTGTCCATCTGGGCCTGGGCATCGAACTTGCGGGTCATTCCGGTGGATTGCGAGAGTAAAAAGGATCCTCCGTACATGTTTTTGAGCAGTTCATCGGACTCGTTTCGGCCCAAGATCCCGTATCCCTCTGTTCCAGCTTCAGCTCCAGCTGCAGTCTCCAGCTTTTGAGCTCCAGTTCCAGTTCCAGTTCCAGTTCCCGTTTCCTGTTCGGTCACCAGCTTTCGAGGGTTCTGGGTTTCTTCTGGAATGGCAGGACTCTGGGTTTCTTCCCCACCCGCAGTCTCCCGTTTCTCCTCTTTTTCTCCACCCTCTCCATTCTCCACGCTCTCGTCTCTCGCTAGTCTGTCCCTATACAGCCCCAGCTCCTTCTCGGAATCCTCACTATAGTCCTCATACTCATCATAAGCCGTATCCTCATTCAAGCGTAAAATGGCCTTCCCTCGCTTGGTACTGGACTTAAGACCGCCCAGCTGCTGCAAACTCAAGCCCTTCAACGAGCCACTGGACCGGTTTTGAGCCTTCAACGAGGAAGTCGACTTGCTGGATTTAATCAGCTGGTTCAGGTCGGACTTGGCCAAGTTGGTCAGTGCATTCAGTGTGGTTTTATAGAACCCTGCACTTTCCCTCAGCGCCGTTTTCGTAAGAGGCTGTAGACCATTAAGGCCAGCCACGGCCCGATTAATCGAGTTGCTCAGAAGCGTGCTGGTGAGCGGATACAACGAGGTGAGTTTTGTGTGGGAGCGGTTGTTCCTCTTGATGGAAGGCCTGGACCCACGCACAATGGCATCCGTGGACTTGGACCGGTTGAGGTTTGGCTTGGAGTTGCCGGAAGCTCGCGTGGGGACCTTGGCATGGGATTGGGACCGCGCATGGAGTTTCTTGGGGTGTCCTTTTTTGGCCATACTGATGCTGACTTTGCTCAGTGTCCTGGTCAACTTGTCCCCGACTTCTCCTCCATTTTCACCTCCAAATTCTCCCCCAACTCCTCCCCCTCTATTTTCTCCCTCTCTACTACCGTCTGCATCCCTTTCCCCTCTACTACTTTCTCCCCCAATAAGATCTCCCCGACTGAGTTCTCCTTGACTGAGTTCTCCTCGACTGAGTTCTCCTTGACTGAGTTCTCCTCGACTGAGTTCTCCCCTACTGAGTTCTCTGTCTCCTGCATCTTTACCAGCCCCACCTTCTCTTTGTAGAGCTTCTGGATCATTTGTAGACTCCTCTTTACCATGGCTATGCTCCTGGCCTCCTTCTCTATCACGTCTATCTCCTTCTCTGCCACGTGTTTCCTTCCTCCCTTCTCGATCCTCTCGTCTTTCTAGACTCTGATCTCTAGACTGTCTAGACAATCTGTTCGTCTCTCTCTCCCTAGAAAATCTATTCGTCTCTCTCTCTCTAGACTCTCTGTTCGTCTCCCTGGAAACTGGCCTCTGGTCGTCTTTCCAGGCCATGTCAACTGTATATGTTTGAAGGTCTATGCTCTCTATGGTATGTTGGACTAGCACTTGCGGTACGTACTCAGTAATATCACTATGCTCCAAAACACTTGCACTATGCTCCAATTAGCACTATACAGAATAGCACTATACACAGTATTCCAGTACTATACACAGTATTCTAGCACTATACACAGTATTCTAGCACTATACACAGTATTCTAGTACTATACACAGTATTCTAGTACTATACAGAACAGCACTATACAGTATACTATTATGGCTTTGTAGTGATATGAGGGAATGTATCATGCTGCGGGGTGCGAGGCTAGGAGTGTGGTGTACGGGTGCACGAGTCGGTCCACCCAATAATCACTATACTGAAATGTAACTTTGGTAATAAGTGGTAACTTTGAAATAAATGATAATTTTGAAATAAACGTATTATGGATGTTTCTTTTTATTCTTGTATTGATTGAACTACATTATTGGTCTGTTTTGTATTATTGTGCTAAGGTTATCTATGGGTGATACCTTAGTACTTATCTATGCTCATACCAATCTTTAAGCATTTAGCACCTATAGCTAATATGGGCAGTATTCTTGTTAGCACACCTCTTCGAGTCTTAACTCTCTGCACTGGTCCATGTCCAGAGCATTTGAGAAGACACTCTGACTAGCGATTGGAACCCCCCTCTCTCTCCCCCTCCCTCTTTGATCTCCTGAACCATTGGTCACTCTCATTAATTGTGGTCACACTCATCACTCATTGACACTCATTGACACTCATTGACACTTATCACTTATTATCGACACTCAACACTCATCACTGTTATTGAGCTGAATCACTCTGGAACCCTGAACCGCAATTGCTGACCATCACTGTAGATCTTCCTCAAGGCTGCCTCAAACTCTCCCAAAGCCCGGAGCTCCATGAACTTCTCGTACAATAGAAGAGCCGTGGTGGCATCCTCGATGGAATCGTGGTTGCGTGTTTGAACATTCTCCTTCAACACACTGTACGCCAAGAACTTCAAGCTGAGTTTCCGCTTAAAGTCCGGCAAGTAGTAGAACTCGATGGTATCCCTGATCTGAGCCCGGGGCACCTGGAGATTGATGCACCGGAAATCACTCTTAAGCCCGTGGCCCACAAACACACACCCCATGTTCAACAAAAGCCAGAGCCGGCGGTATGCAGTCTGTAGAGTCACGAGTGTTTTCGTGGAGCTTTCTGGGTCCAAATCACCCTTTTCAATCCCCGAAAACGTCGTCAAGTAGTCGTAGATCGGCTTGCAGTGGAGAATGTAGTCGTCAATAAAAGGCACACAATGTTTGGGGCCCGGATCGCCCCGGATAGCCGAGATCCGGGCCAACGAGAGAAGCGTGGGTCGCTGGAGGTTCCTCATTCCAGTATAGCTGACCTCAGCAACCTCTGGACGGAGAGATACGAATTCAGCATCGATGGCCACAAGAGAGCCAGCTTCCGGTGCTTCCTGCCGCGTCAAAAGCTCGTATTCCCGCTTGTACCCGTTCCGGGTGCCACAGGCAAAATGGTCCTTGTATAGAATGCTGTCATCGAGGTTCTTGATTCTGCGGAACGTCTCATGGTGGAAGTACGAGAACTCCTGGTTCCGCGTATCTTCCACGTTGCTGTACACGATCACCACCGGCTTTTTCCATGCAGGCGAGAGATCAAACACGTCATCTTGAGACACTGGCATCACAAGGAAATCATTGAACAACATCCATTGGTATGCTCCGGAAGCAGGCGATTTCACCCGTACATAGGAGACCAAATTGTGTTGACCCTTGGCTGAACGAGGCCCATGGCTCACTTCACACACATATCCCTGGAGCTCGTATTTCTCTGCCTTTTGGTTGAACTGCGTAATCACCGGCTTGAACGTGACTTTCTTGGAGTGGTTGCTAACAAGAGCATAGAACTCCGGGAGAAGCCATTTCTTGTAGTTCCGGATCATCTCATACTCGGCGTCCACAAAGGGACAGTTGATCAGGAGAATGGGCCCGATCTTCATGAGACTCTGCTTGACCTCGAAATCCATGGGCGTGGTTTGGGAGGCTGGTATCACTCTTTGCTGGTTCAACGAATGCTCCAAGTACGTAAGAATCGTATGGTTCTTCTTCGCTAGTTGCGTATGGTACTGGCCTGTTCTGGAGGAGTGCATTTTGGGGCCCACACTCTGGGGCGGAGAAACCAAATCCACGGTTGCCTGGTTGCTGAACCGTTTTTCCGTCAAGGCCCCGGTCTGCCGGTTATAAAATTCAAGCTCGTAGTGGGTGGCCGTCATGTCCTGCACATTGACCCCAAACTGACTGATATAATCATTGACCACTGACTCCACGAGGAACTTGTTGAATGTCAAGATCAACTTCTGAAGGTCCACAGCATCGAGCGATTTGCCGTCATCTCTATTAACAAGCCCATGGGCTCTTGCAACCGGGCTCTGGCTCAAAATAAGCGAGAAATTGCATATATTGACGTTCCTTTCGCCTGCATTGTGCATCATATCGAAGAGATAGGCCAATTCGTTTAGGATCGAAGACCCTTGTGGATTTTGCCGCGTATGAATGGTTGCTTTATCGTTTGGAAGATACTCACTCAATAGACTCTCAGTGGCAGTATTGTAGAAGATGGGAATAAACCGGTAAAGCTGTAGAAGCGAGTTTGCATAGGAGTTGTCCAGATGGTTCTCTAGGCCTGCATAGAGCCCGTTCAGGTGGTTGTAGTAGTCGAAATCAAAGTCGTCCACGCCAAATTTCGAGTAGTGGATTTCGAGTTTGGTGTAGCACGTGGGAGGCTTGAGCCCATTGATGGATTTGCTTTGGAACACCAGTTCCTGGTGGTTGTCGGGCGTCTTGTCGGCGAAATTGTCGTTATAGTCATTAGGGTCGTTAAAGGTGGACGCGTGGGGCATTATAGGAGAGTCCATGCTGGCATTAGACGGAACGGGCGACGATGTGGTGCTTCTCTCGCTCAAAAACTTGGGTATTATGGTTTTCGCCGTGGACGTCTTGTTGCGGCCCTTCTTGTGGTGAGCATTGACTCTCAAGCTCTCAAAGTCTTCAATCACATAACGGTTGCCGAACCGATTCTTGTCATACAAGAAAACCTGCTTTAGGCCTGTCTTCTTGTCGTTCCCCTTTTTAAGCGGGAGGTCGGGCGACTGGGCCAGAGGCATCCTGGCTATTTCCTTCACAAACACCATATCGCTAGGGAAATTGGAGCTCAAGTACTCTTTATAGTAGGGCATTCCAACGGCATTAAGGGGCATTTGGTCGTCTAAACCCCGTGCTCCTGTAGATATAGAGGATTCGGAAATATCCGGCCGCTCCAACGTAGATGGGAAGTTCAGGAAGTTGTTGCTGCCCGAGTGTTTGTTCATGGACCAGACATGCATGTTTTTGTAACCATCACTGAAGCACAAAAACTCGCCGTTTTCGCTCATGTCCAAGTTGGAAAGGTAGCTATTGACAGGAGCAGAAATGGAGCCCATGGGCATGGTCAGCGATAAGTCCGCCTGGTAAAGGTGGCTTTCCAGCTGGTCAAACATATCCACAAACTGGATGTGGCCAGTAGTCGAGACCACCACAATGATGTTCGGTAGTTTCGGGTGGAACTTGACAAAACTAGCACCAGCAGAAAACGGAATAGGCGACAAGGCCCGCATCATGCGCAAGTCGTAGATATTGACTAGAGGATCCACCATATACTCCAAGGAGCTGGGCATGGAGTTCAACGAGGGGTTGGACCGTTTTGTCCGTACGGAGTAGCCACACGTGGCCACGTAGTTGCCCTTGACGTCCAAATCCGAAAGGAGCCCATTGTGCCCAGCAAACGTCTTGATGGTCAGGTTGGACGCCGGGTCGAAGATCTCCAACGAGCCCTTGTATTTGCCCAAGATCATGATTTTGGACGAGTAGTTGATGAAGGAAAGCTCACCGGCATGGTCAAATGTCTGCACCACGGACGGCCTGTTCAAGTCCACCTTAAAGAGCGAATGAGCTCCTCCCACAATCAACTCGTTGGACGTGGTGTATGGTAAAGTCATACAGGTGAAGTTGCGAGCCCGGGGTTCTGTGCTGAGCAGGTGGTCATTCAATGATAAATTGAGTAAGCCTCGACGACAATTGAAGTTGATGGACGAGTTCAGAAGCGAAAATATGCCCCGGTGGTGGTTCAAGATCTGGATCACGGGATTTCCCATACTCAGGGTCCGGAACTTGGTGTAGCGGTATAAAGGCATGTGGGTTGGGGGCGGGGCAAGCACCAGTGGGTCCTGTGGAGTAAAGGACGTGGTCATGCCACTGGAGTCTCCACACCATATAAGATTGGAGCTGGTATCGAACTGGAGTGCTGTGATCTGCGGCATCTCCATGGCTTGGCGAGACGGCACTGTCCTGGCAGTAGCCGGGATTCGAGAGACCTGCAGTTAGTATAAGTTGACATAAGGAAGAAGTCAGAAGTCAAGTCATATCAGACAAAAATTCAGAGAAGTCAGAGGTCATAGCATTGGTATCAGTCATCAGTCAAAGTCATAGCAGACTAAAATTCAAAGAAGTCAGAAGTCATAGCATTCGTATCAGACAAAGAAGTCAAAGTCATATCAGACAAATTCATATCAGTCATCAGTCAGTCATATCGGTGATTACACACCAGTTCGCTCAGTGCCAGTTAATCACCAATGAATGAACCACTTAACCAACAATTACCAGTTCATCCAGTTAAAGCAATGAATCAGTCCATCCAGTATCAGTTAAGCCAATCAGAAAATCAGAAAATCAGTCAATAAACCAATCAGCCAATCAGTCAATGAACCAATGAACCAATGAACCAATAGATTAACTAATTCACCACAATCATCAGTTCACCAGTCCCCAGTCCATTAGCCAATCAATGCACCAGTAGATCAATGAACCAGTAGATATCAACAGTTCATGAGCTAATTCAATCAGTCCCAAGCAGTGGAACATGTCATTTGATTGGATGATCCTCCAAGAACCTTACCATCTCTTGAATTCTTAACAGGCGTTACATCGTTATGAGTTGATTGGTTTGTTCGGTCCTGAGCTTTGTGCACAGGTCACCACTTTATCACATAGAAGATCCTAGTATTGTACGTGGTACACCCACTAGGAATGAACCGATCATTAAATATTGTATGACAGTTTGTATGACAGGACTATTCTGACCGTGACTGTATTGTATGACAGTATGACAGTATTGGATGACTGCTCTGACTGGAGTGTCTGACTGTTTCTATATCTGATTGCCATTGTGTCTGACTGTGTCTTTCCATATCTGACTGATCACTAACACCATAGCCACAACCATAACCACAACCACAGATAATCATAGATAATCACAGATGGACAGATAGACAGATAGACAGAAACACATAGACAGATAGATGGACAGATAGACAGACACAGACAAATAGATAGACACAGATATTGAGACCACGACTAGACATCGGACGCAGACGTATTTCTAAATGTGGCCATTCGATGTGGCCATTCGACATACCTCTTCCCATCGATCCATTGTTGTTTGGGAATAGAGTAGTAGGAGCGCAAGTGAACGCGAGTGAGCACCAGGTGAGAGTGCGAGCCAGAGCCAAAGTCAGGTGCGTGTGCCAAGTGCGTGTGCCAAAGTCAGAGCCAAAGCCAGAGACAGCCAGAGTGCGCAACCACACTAAGAATGAACTACTATAACATGTGAAGACATGGACTTTTATATTAAGTGATTTTTTCTTATTTTTTTTATTCCTTAGGGGTGTACTGGTTCATCTTATCAATTAATTAAGAAGTTATTGAATAATAATTAGGTCATATAGGAATCGAAGCTATGGCTCAGTTGTATAAGAAGTGCGATTTCAGCTCTAATGGAATAACCTTAAATATATGAATAAATATATGAATAAATATATGAAAAAATATAAAAGATTATGATTATCCTAACAAAGGATTGAATTAAACTGGAGTATTCCAAATATCGAACCATATACTATAAATTAACCAATAAGTTTCAGAAGTCACTAGTATTTATACTGGATTTACAGGGTACATCACTAGTCAAACCAGAAGTAACTATTCAGAAGAGTGACAAAAAATCATATCATCAAAAACAAATTATCAGATTGTCATATTGTCTTACTATTGCCATGAACAACTACTATACTATTAAAACCGTTAAAATATTAAGAACCATTAACAACGACTAGCAAGTACTAGCAATGAACTGTAGCATGATGGTTTCGAGTACAGATATGAGAATTCATATCAAGAATCGTCCCAGAAATCTACCCACTCTGGTCAGGAATCTACCCACTGGTACAAAATCTACAGAGTCGAAATCTACAGAGTCTGATACAGAAATCTACACTCTGGTACAGGAATCTACCACTCTGGTACCCTCTTACCACTTCACTACCACGTTATAATTACACCACTATACACCTTCTCAGTTGTTATCTTAGCAGTAGTACCTATTTCATTATTGGTATTCCCCAGGAAATACCATTCAAGTCACCTCAAGAGATCAATATGAATCACCACCCACTCTTCATTCACTCATTCACTCCTCATTCACCCATTCACTCAATCCCTCATTCATTAACTCATTCAGTCATTCATATATTACACTATGACATTGCTACATTACTTTATAATACACTACACTATAATACACTATAATACACTTCCTCACTCTCTCGTGCACTTACTCTCTCATTCATTCAATCCCTCTTCACTCACTCCTCATACACTCTAGTCTCCATCAACACTCACTATTCATTACTGACTTCTCACGTCTCACTGCCCACTTCTCACTGCCCACTGCCCATACACTTCTACGCATCCCCATTCATTCACACTCATTCACACTCATTCACTATTCTACGCACCGATTATACACCAATTACACTGACCACTTAAATTTCTCACGCACCACTTGACTTTCTCACTCACCACTTAAATTTCTCACCACTTAAATTTCTCACACCACACCACCACATTACCATATTCTATTATTCACTTGGCAGCCATGCACACAATATAAACCTATGTTTCTGATCAGGCCACTCAACTTTTTTACTCATTTAATTCTACTTCTTTCTTTTCTTTCTTTTCTTTCTTTTCTTTTCTATTCTAACCTCTATTCTACTTTTATTCTAAATTTTTATTCTAACTTCTATCTACTTTTATTCTAAATAACGGTATCAATCCCGAAGTTAGAGGAATAGTATTAATAGGATGACTAGTACAATGAGAACTACACCAACTGATGTAGAAAGAGTATCTTCACCTTACTTGAAGGTACTCTTGACTAAGAAACAAATCCTGCTTCCTGAATATGATGATATATTATTGAAGGCTTTACATCAACAGTTTATGACCTCTATTTACTTTTATTCTACTTTTATTCTACTTTCGGTCCATGTTATTGTACTTTGGGGAGAGTACTTGGGAGAGGCTTAGATACAGGTCATTATATATATACAAGAAGGCTAATCCCACCACTGAAGCTTAGAAATAACCAAGGAGTGTTTTTTTTTTCTGAAGCCAATAGCTGTTATCCTTCATATAAGTCAAGTGTTATCGGACTTCCCAAATGTTGGAACATGAGGAATCAGTACATCTCTGATGTACTGCATGTTCCGTGTGACTGCATGTAAGCAGGACAGATGAAACAGTGATATGCAGGAATAGACGAGGAGTGGACAACGTCCCGCGAAAAAGGGAGCGGGCGGTAACTGAAGAGTAAAAGAATAAGAGACGACATTGAGTTGATAAGAGTTCTGAGTATAACTTAGATACATAATCGTTCCACTTTATGCGTTAGTAAATGACAAAGCGCAACATTCCACACTAGTCCAGTGACTGTATAATATACTAGTACGTGGATATTATAGGTTCAGGGCCTCAAAAATAAACTCGACTGAAATGCACGAATAGGTACTTGTCAATCGAATCCTTGGCTTGGAAAAGGTCTTGGGATCTTTTAATTACGACGCAGATGCCGTGAATTGGTCACCTTCTAGCAGTCCATAGTAGCAGTCCATAGTAGAGCTCATTGTAGAAGTCTATAGTAGGAGTCTATAGTAGAGTCCATAGAAGGAGTCTGTAGTCTGGTGATATCCTAGACATTCACCCCACAAAGTACATGGCTCTTTTCTTTAGTGAGTGGTATACTGAAAAATCTGCACTCATTATGAAGATTCCCACTCTTAAGAATCACACCAAGTGTCTTTGTAAAGACCATAAGTAGTCAAAGATCTATCACTATAGTAACAGAATAGCGGGAGTAGTAGTATACTATAGTAATGAAGCCATGATGTTGAAGTTGATGTGGTTGACCTCTTGGCATTGCCAATGTACACTAAAAGTGTTGCTTGGACATCACCAGAAGAACCTGGAGAAGCTGAGGTCACTAACTCAATAGATCCCGGTATGATATCCCAGAATAATCGATATATGGTATTGTCGAGCATTATGCCTTGAGTAGGGCTTGCTTCACTGGGGTCGGACACGCACGTGGCCCTTGGCGATGGTGATCTTTTGAAGTGCCACCAGTCGCTTTGCTGAAAATGCAAACAATGCTCCTAAGGCCACAGTCCCCACTATTGCCACCACCTCAAAGCCACCATCGCTTTCCTCGATGAAATTCTCCAAGTTCATACCGTACAACGCTGCAATATAGAGCGTGACGCCCATGGGTAAGAGCCCAATCGGGAACTTGAGCCCAAGAAGCATCAAATCGTTCCGGTTGGCATCTAGCACGAACCGGATCATCTCTTCCGATGTTTTGATCTGCGAAATGAGGTTTTCCGTGATCTGGATGATCTAATAGGATGTCGCATAGTACGACTCCAAAAGCAACTCCACTTCCTGGAGATTGTGGGCTTTCCTGGGCGCACCTTTGACGGCCTCCGTCAAATAGAGCGAGTTGAGCTCATCGTCCTGGTCCAAGAGGTCGTGCAAAAGATCATTTATGAGCTTAGCCTTTTGGTGGAACTGTGCCAATTTCTTCAGCTGCACCAAAAGGTACCGGAGTTTTTGTCTTTCGATGGAAATATCAAGACTGGCCAAGATATTTGTCACCACCGTGGTGTGCACATTGGCCTCCGTGGTCAAGTTGGTGGTGACATCCACCAAGATGACTTCCAAGGCCCGGAATTCGTACGGTAACCGCCGTGAATCTGCATGGTTCGAATCCAACTGATTTTGGAGCTCTTTGAGGAAAATCCCGTGGGCGTACGATTCACTGGAAGCTGTGTTCTGCAGATACTCGAAAACCACCAAGAAATCCGCTTTTATAATGGCCCGGATGTTAAGGAGATTGAGCAAGATACAGTCCTTGCGTGTCACCAACAGAGGAACAAATTCAACGGGGAGTCCGACGGAATTGGCAGCACTAGATGTATGGGACCGTACAAGCTTGCGGAGGTCACGTGCCGCGACATCAAACCGCTTCAAGAAATCCGTTTTTCATATATTCATCCCATGAAGCACCATCTCACCTTTGGAGTTGTATGCTGTGCATTTGACCATATCGTTTTCGGTCTGGGCCTTATTAGAACGGAACGTTTTGGCCATGAAGATGTCGTTGAAATCTGCCTGGGGGGACTTTAGGCTCCTGTGGCTAGATTTCGCCCGGGAAAAGGGGGGGAGGGGTATAAAAAGAACGGAGGCATGGCCTGAGAATGGGCTGCGCCCGCCGTAGGAGGCCGTGGCGTGGTTTAGCTAGACAGGGCAACAAGAGGAGATGAGACTATCAGTACTCACAGTACATGACATCAGTGTTGGAACATGCGGCATGTGACTGATGAACTTGAGGCATCAGCACACCTACGGGTACTGCATGTTCATGTGACTGC